>VZTF01008311.1:105260-211815 GCA_013397755.1 Cnemophilus loriae | reverse complement strand
ACGGGGCCCGGCGCGGCTCCCGCGGGGCGTCCGGCACAGCCGCCCCTCACCGCCCCATCCTGCCCGCGCCCCGCTCGCGTCACCGCCGCGCGACGCGCCCCGCCCCCGGCACGTGACTGCGGAGGGGCGGGGGGCGAGCGAGACAAAGAGCGGCGGCCCCGGCGCTGGGACAGCGGGCTGGGGACACCGGCACGGCGACACCGCCTTCCCCGTCGCCGCCATGCACCCACAGCCTCCCCCACAGAAACAGGGAGAGCGGAGGGAAAAAAAAGTGTTTAATTAAGGGACTGGAGCATTTCTCTTATTAGGAAAGGCTGAGGGAGCTGGGGCTGTTCGGCCCCAGAAGAGGCGGCTGAGAGGGGACCTCGTCCAGGAGTATCTGAAGGGAGGGTGTCAAGAGGATGGATCAGGCTCTGCTCGGTGGTACCAAGTAATACGACAAGAGGGAACGGTCAGAAACTGATGCAGAGGAAGTTTCACCTGAATAGGAAGAACTTTAGTGTGTAGTGACCGTGCACTGAAACATTGCCTAAAGAGGGTGTGGAGTCTTTCCACTAATTCAGGTGGACACAGTCCTGTGCGATGTGCTCTAGAATGACCCTGCGTAAGCAGGGAGGTTGGACCAGATGACTCACTGCTGTCCCTTCCAACCTGACCGATTCTGTGAGAGAGAGAAAAAGACTCCGGGCAGTCACTGAGATGGTCATGGAAGTGCCACAGCCTGTGGCTGGTGGCCACAGGACAGCCCCAGCCAGGCAGCAGCCTCACAGTGACCTGTCTTCGCCTCCGTTTTTTACCCATGAAACCAGCTTCATCTGACCTATAGATTTTCTCGCTTTTATTCATCCCAGCCTCCCCCCATGCTGCTGAGAGCAGGGTGAGTGAGCAACTGGGTGGGTGCTTGGCAGCTGGTGCGACCAGCCCACTGCTGTCCCCGTGACACCCAGTGTTGTGGTGACTGGGCTGTCGCAGTTTGCTGTGCTGCTTATCACTGTGTTCTGCTCTGCCTGAGAGACCTGTGATAAAGGCAATGACCATGAGCCAAGTCTGGCATTTGGCCGCTGTATTGTTGCCATCCCAGTACTCAAGGAACAATCTCATGGAGACTTTCCTTCTCTTCTTCGCAAGGACAGATGTTCCCAAGCTTGTAATGGCAAGATCAGCATCATCACATCCCCGTGGATGTGATTAGTAAAATAAATGTCAAGTTTCCACCAACTAATAAAAAGGCTTTCCTAGTAATAGTGTATTTCTGGAAACTCAGTATTCTGGATCACAGTCAGCTTGTGAGTCCTTTCCATTAAGTGACTTTTAAGAACTTTTTTAACTGTATTGAGTTTGTGTGGCAAGACTTTGGTAGTGGGGGGGCTTCTGTGAGAAGCTGCCAGAAGCTTCCCCCATGTCCCCCAGAGCCAATGCCCACTGGGTCTAAGATGGCTCCACCACTGGCCAAGGCTCAGGCCAGCAGTGACAGTGTTTTGCCTCTGATGGTAACTGGTGAGTGATCCTTAGGAGTGACCTCTCCTCTTGCCCTAGGAGCCTTTTGTTATATTTTCTCTCCCCTGTCCAGTTGAGAAGGGCAGTGACAGAGTGGCTTTGGTGGGCACCTGGTGTCCAGACAAGGTCACTAAACAGCAGCAGGATAGACAGGACAGTTTGTATGGTAGCCCTTGGGCCTGTCCAGAATGTACCAGCTGTGAGAAACATGCTCTGTGCTCACCTGGAGCCTCTGGCAGAAAACACCTGGAAAGACCCAAGGTTGATCTGTGGGGTTCTGGATCTGAGCTTATCAAGGGTCTGAGATGTACTAGATGTTCACAGAAAAAGGCATCTCTACACGTAATGCAGCTGAAGCTACATAGAGTAAGGGGGTAGGATTGATCACACAGTGGGCTCAGATGAGGAACTCCCAGTGCCCTTGAATACTTGAAAGAGGTCACCATTGAGCCAGGAGGCAGAGATTTCAGAGCATCATCTGAGGAGGTGGCTCAAGCCCAAAAGTACAATAAATAGCAGAAAATGAAAGGCAATATGCTCTGTTTACCAATGCATCCTGTTGTGTTGTGCAAAGCCATCTGATGTGGAAGGCTACTGGGTGGAGCATAGCTCATGGACCAAATTAATTGATTGGACTTGTATGGACATTTGGGGGATGTCCCAGGCTAAGGGAATGACATCTGTGCATATGTCACAGAAGGAGGGGGGTCATGATTGATGGTGATGTTGATAACACACCAGTGTGGTGGCTGTTGCTGAACAACACTTGCACAGTGTCAGGGCTTGCTTTTTTTTTTCCCCACTCATCTTCCCCAGCAAGTAGGCAAGGTGTGGGCAAGAGACTGGGAGGGGCACGACTAGGGCAGTTGACCTAAATTGGCCGAAGAGATATTCTATGTCATAAAACATTGACCTCAGCAAGAAAACCTGGGGCAGAAGAAGAAGAATGGTGGGACATTTTTCTTCCAAGGTGACCATTGCTGGGAGATGGAGGAGTATAGGTCTGCTGAGGAGATGTGCTGAGTGTTTGCTTTTGAATTGCTTGGAGGTTTTTTGGGTTGGGTTGTTTGGTTTAGGGGTTTTTGCTTTCCTTCATTTATTAAACTGTCCTCATCCAGATCTGAAAACATTTCTGGACATGCTGGTTGACAGCGACTGAACATGAGCCAGCAATGTGCCAAGAACAATGGCATCCTGGCTTGTATCAGAAATAGTGTGGCCAGCAGGACTAGGGAATGAGACTGTCCCTCTGTATTCGGCACTGTTAAGGCCATATCTTGAATCCTATGCTTAGTTTTGGGCTGGTCACTGCAAGAAAGACATTGAGCTGCTGGAATGTGTCCAGAGAAGGGCAGTGGAGCTGGAGAAGAGTTTGGAGCACAAGTCTGATGAGGAGCAGCTGAGGGAGCTGGGGGTGTTCAGCCTGGAGAAAAGGAGGCTCATGGGGACCTTAGCACTCTCTACAACTGCCTGAAAGGAGGCTGCAGCCAGGTGGGGATCAGTCTCTTCTCCCAGGCAACAAGTGATAGGACTTGGAAAAGGCCTTGAGGTGTGCCAGGGTATGTTTAGATTGGATATTAGGAAAAAATTCTTCACAGAAAGGGTGGTCAGGCATTGGAACAGGCTGTACAGGGAAGTGGTGGAATCACCATTCCTCAAAGTGTTCAAAAACACGTGGATGTGGCAGTGGGGGGCATGGGTTAGTGGTGAACAGAGTGGTGCTGGATTAATGGTTGAACTCAATTATTTTAGAGTTTTTTTCCAACCTTAATGATTCTATGATTCTCACTTTTGTTCTTCCCATTCTCTTCCCTATGCCACTACCAGGGGAGTGAGCGAGTGGCTGTGTGGGCGTTTGGCTGCTGTTCAAGGTCAACCCATCTGCTTCATTTAGTCCCTAGGAGGCTGCCTCCCACTTGAGGAGTCTTTATAGACAGACTGTTCAGTAGGATATTTTAGAGTATTTGCTATGATATTTTTTTTCCTCCCTAGATTTTCCCTTGTTACCATTTTCTGGAAGGTGGTGGCAAACAGAAGAGACTGAAGGAAGAAGGAGGCTTGAAGAAAAACAAAGGAAACAAAATAAGAAAACAAAGAAAAAAGGAAAGGAAACAAGAAGTTTTTTTATTTTAGTAAAAAGGTTGCCATTGCATTCATTTGAATTCTCCAGCTCTTACTACCCTTAATGTAGTTTTGATGCAAGCTTTGGTTTAGAGGGTTTCCTACAGGATAGTGAAGGTTGTTGTGTAAGGAATGAGCTCTCTTTGAGTGGCAATGAATGTGCAGCATTAGGATAGTTAGAAAAGTGGAGGTGCTTCTGTCCAAGGAGGGGGAATGGGGGAACATAAAAGAGGCAGTGAGGATGGGGCTGGGTACATGGGAGTCGCTGAATCATGTTCTTACTGCTGGAGGCTGAGTTATGCCGTGGTATGAGATGGGCTCAGAGCAGTGTGTGACACCTTGAGCATCACCTTGCTGCTGAGGCTGTTGGGAGAGGGAGGCAGAGCTGACAGGAGATGGCAGAGGCACAGCAAGCCCCAGGTATTGATTAATATGGATTAAAAGCACATCTGCACACACAGAAGAGCACAGGAGGAAAAGCCCAAATAATCCTCAGCCCTGGCAGCTCCCAAGAGCAATCAGCCCATCAAAGGCCCATTTCATCAAGCTCAGAGGAGCACAGGGACAAATGGTAGGTGGGAACCAAATTAAAGACTTAGAGGAAGGGACACCTGATGCAGGGTGCCATGTGTGACTCCTACCACGTTGCCTTCAGAACAGAAGTCCTCTTGTGGTCCAGCGGTACAGGACAGCAGTATTTCATTGCAGTATTATCAAAACATTTAGGAAAACAAGGAGTCCCAGCTAGTGGCCCCATTTCTTTGATGCCATTTCATGTGTACCCATCCCTGCCCTGCTGTAGCCCACAGCCCCTGCTGGGCCTGGCTTGCCTATCCCAGTGCCTCCCCACCTCTGCCCATGGCCCTGGACCCTGTTTAAGCTACACTGTTCCACCATAAAGCCAGCAAGGAGCAATTTTGGCCAAGATATTTTTTATATTCTTTTAGCACAAAACCATATCTGATATTTAGTCTTTTCTCCTAGGGGAACAGGGCCTACATGGCTGCATTGCCTGTCTGCCTTCCATTTTCCCTTTCTTCACTTACTCCTAAAACTTCTATCTTACTTCAAGCTTGACACAGAGAGAGAGACATCTCATCAGATTATCCCAACTTTTTCTGTTAAAATGCTCAGCTGGGCAGGGGAAGATGACTGAGTCGACCTCTCCTTGATGGAAAGACTCAGTGGTTATTTTCCTTCAGACACCAGAGCATGACAAGACAGAGATGCAGGAAAACAGATTTCACTATTTCTGCGCCTCACAAAATTTGGTGTTTAATCTTGTCACGAAGCATGTCTTCAGCTTTGTCATGAATATACAGGCCATACATTGGAAACCAAACTGGATAGAAGATTTTATATTGGCAGTCAGTGACTCACTGAGACTTGGAGGGGGGGAGAGAGGATTTCATAATCAGCTGAGCATGAGCTCATGATGTGCTGTTGATGCTGAAAAGACTAATGCAGTCTTTGCAAAGCACATGCACTTGGAAACACAGAGTAGGAGTAGAGGGGTGGCATTAGCACTGCACTTGGCACCAGTACATAGTTATTAAAATAACTTACTGTTCAGAAAACCCATCCAAAACCTAGAAGGGTTCAGGAAAGGTCTGAGAGAATGATCAAACACCTGGGAAAAGAAAGATATTATGGTGAGAAACCCGGACATTAGTTTGCTTATTTTGCCATTTGGTTTTTTTTGTGGGCAATTGGGTTAGTCCATAAAATAACTACTTTAAATGTCAGATGTTGCAATTGTGAGGTGACAGTCAACAGAATAAAACTTCATTGTTATTTTTACCCTTATTATAGTAGAAAGGTATATTTAAAATTACTGCTGATGCTTGTACTCAAATGGTGCCTGCACAGCCTCAGTCTAGCAGATGTGCAGCAGCACCTCTGCCCTGCCCTATCCATCTGCATAGGCAGCTTGGTTGTGGTCTGGCTCTGTTCTGTCATCATCTGTCCTTTTCCTGCCACTTCCTTGGTCTATTTTGGCTCCATATCTGACATCAAGCTGCTATGGCCCCCTCTTCAGTTTCTCTACCCTTTTTCTTCTTTCATCCCAGAAACTCCCTCCCCTCCAGAAATTCCTCCCTCCTTCTGTCAAGATTTCCATTATCTCACCAAACACTTCTCTTTCCCTTTTAAAGCTCTAAATTTTCCAGATGCTGGGAAATACCCCAAAGTGAATGAGTTTTGAAGCATCTGGCCTTGTATGAGAAAAGAAGGTCACTAACACCCATTGCCATGGACACCATACAAAATAGTAACCCTGTGGGTTTGGGACATTAACCCCATCTTTTTCTGGTTTTGAAAGATACTGAAGCTGGACGCTTTTTACTGAATTGCTCACTGGTTCTTTGCAGAGTGCCTTTAATTCTGCCAATGGTTTCTCTCAGAGAACTGGGTGTTTGCTCACAGGTGCTGTGTTTCACTGCATGCTGGAGAGGTGACATGAAGCTGTAAAGCAGAAGTAAGGTTCCCTACTGGCAGTATTTTAAGGGTGAAGTACAGTAAGGTGAGAATGCTAAGGAGTGAGACCTGGTAAATCCAGGTGCGTAATGAAATTTGCATTTAGCAGGTAGTTCCAACATTAGTGAAAGGGTCCCAAATCTACACAAAGAGAAGAAAGAGCAAACACTGACATTTGATGGAGTTAAAGAAAATCCTTGAGGCAGAAGTTGCTGCTCACCAGAGTGGTACCTCCTGATGCTCTGCATGGCTGGAAGGGAGCAGCTCCCTGTTTTGGATGCAGGCAGCTTTGCTGTGTCATGTTACAGCCTCACTAAACCACTTTCTGTGTATCATTTGATATTTCTTGGGGGCACACGGAACATTTGCCACACTATTGAATATTGTTTTGCAATGAATGGTAGACCTCTTAAGATGTAACTGTGCTTTTGCCTCAGAAACAGTGCAGCGCAATGTGTCACTTCTGCCTTTCACATTGCAGCCATATGTCTTGGATTGTGTTTTGGTTTTAGAGGAGATTCTGTAGACTGGAACACAACAGTAAATATTTTACTGAATTTTCTTTTAAAGCCTTGATGAGAGAAGTGCTGAACAAAAGCTGTAGTAATAATACCTGCTCTATGCACTGATTTCCTAGATTATTTCCATATGAGACTGAAATGCAGCATACACTTTATGGTGGATCAACAGAGCACTTGACTCACAAACATATCCCAGTGGGAAGCTTTTTATGGTATGCATTTCTGAGAGCTGACCTCTGGGTGGACAGAATTTGCAATTTGTGCTGAAGGGAAACAGAATTCCAAAACTCATGTGTCCAACCTGGTGGAGTCCAGAAGTGAGAATGAAAAATATACATGACATCTGCCAGCAGGCATTACCAATCACTTTGTAAAACTGGTATGATATTTTCCTGTCTCCTTTGTGTCCCCATGTAAACTGGGGAGTCCTCAGGGGCTGAAGGATGGTTGTTGATTGTGAGATTAGCCCTTTGTGCCCAACCCTGCCTGTAAAATGCCTGTAATGCATTTGTTCACAGGAGCACATGTTCATGGTAGGAGTCACTTTTTTCTTGGTACTTGGCCATTGGGTCTGTGCTGCCGTCACATGGGCAGGTTCCTGGTAGGCTATCAGAGTTCTGCTCTCCGTCCTTAATTGCCTTGTAGGCCACATTCAAATCCTTGATCTTTATGCAATGCTGGATAGCATCCAGGCTCTAAAACCACTCTTCCTTTAGTGTGTCATCGTCTTCCACTGGATACTGAGGTTGCCTGTGCCATTGCCTCTCCCTAGCCATTGAATTAGTCCAGGACATCACTTTGAATCCAGCTAGAAATGCGAGTTGGGCATGGGCAAGGCAGGAAAAATTGCAAACTGCTCCAGAAAGGCCTGTGGACTCTCAGTACAAGCCTCACAAATTTAGACTTTGCTTAAATACTGGTATACAGGCAGAAAGGGACTCAGTCCATGTCAGACTACAGAGAGACAACTGATAAGGTTGCTGTGTAAAGATAGGCATTTTAAACAACATTATTAGAGTATCACTTCAGTTGTTACTGGTCTTCATTTATGCCTCACTCAGTAGGATTTATTATAGAAATGACCATTTTATCAGTATGATCAGTATTTTGCCAGTAGTATTGTCTCAGGAACCAGTGGTACCAATCAATACCTCTCAGGTACAGATTTTCAGTATATATAAAGCATGCTAGGATCCTTTACAGCCATATGTTGGCCAAAAGTCTTCACTGTACATTGGTACAAGACCCTCTGTTCCACGTAGATCACATCAGGGCTGTCACAGAAATCACACAGGTTCTCAGGTAAAGCGGGCAGCAGTGCATAGCTACCTCCAGAGGAATATTAATTTTCATTTTGGGACTCGAAATGTCACAAGGAAACCCCCAACCAAAGATAAGATTTTATGTGTCTAGTTAGAGCACCGAGAAGGTCCCTAAAGCCGTGTGTATCTATGTGGCCTCTATGTGGTCTGTCCTGCATTAGCTACAGTGACATGGGAGACAAGGAATATGGGCAATCGAGTCTTCTCCATGTCTTATGGGTTATTCCTGGGTTGGTCACATAGTGGTGGGTTTGGACATGTCCTTTTACACCCTTTAGAGCTGAGAGTCAGCAGTGTCCCCATGCTGTCCTACCTGCTTTCATCCCTGTCCTTTCCCTCTGTCTGTATGTCCTAAAATGTGTCATGTCGATTTGTGCTGGAAGTGTGCTGACCTGTGAGCTTAGGGACCACGGGTGTACACCACTGACATGTCACCTCAAACCTGTTCCCGCTCATTCTCCACTCAGACCAGTGATCTGTGCATTAATATTTCTATTCTCTGCAAATAAAATGCTGCTGGAGCACAACTGGCTAACAGCTGACTCTCTCCTGGCTGCTTGTAGTCACTGCAGACACTGCAATGTACTGATTCATGAACTTTTGTCATCCTTTATAAAATTGAGTCAGATAGCTTTTAGTATAGATTTCTATGTTTGTTGCTTTTTTTTTAGTGTTCCTACCTCCTTGTTCAGTAACAGTCAGATCTTCTTGTGAGGAAATTTATGAAGAATTCTAATGAGGACTCACCTGACTTCTATTAGAAACTAAATTCTGCTTTGGCTGATGGATTTGAACCTCTTCCTTTTGTTTTCTTTCTCTGATAAAATAGTTTTTAAAGCACTGTTTTCAGATGCAGGGGAGGAGAGTTGCAGATTCTAATGGAGGCACTTCTCGTATTTTTCCCATGTCTACTTTTACACTGCTCTGATATCATGATGTAGTATTTTCTCATGTCTACATCAGGTTTAGATACCAAGGAAATTTCTCTATGGTACCATATAATCAAGGGGCAAGGAGATACAACACAGACTGGTCATGGCTTTGTACAGAGAAATACCATTGCACATCACAGGCTTACTTGATTTAGATCCTTTTTAAGCACTTTTTGTCTATCTGGACTGTGTCTGTAGTATAATACAGAAGTAGTTGACATAGCATTATTGCAGGAAAGCTCTAGAGACCTAAGCAGTATGGGTCTATCAGAGCTAATTCCAAATTTTACAGGTTTATTCATTGTACTCCAGCACACAAACAAGAAATGTTCTTTTTTGACTGTTTTGCAGGAACAATTAAGCTAAAATAATGAATTTGGGGGGGGAAAAAATCAATCCTGGAACTCAGAAAGTCTCTGACAGAGTGTGATGGGATTTCCATCTGATAACATTAAAAATTAATTTGTTCCACTTTAAGGCAAATTAATCTTTGTTCAGGCTAATTAATCTTTGTTCACACAGCTGACCTAATCACATATGATGTGACAATACTGTAACCTGCACTGAAATGCTAACTTAATGCAGGATCAGTCTTTTCCTAAAATTGAAATAAAATGTCTAGGTTTGTGAGAATTATTATTTTTTTAATTACCAGAGTCCCTCAAATATTGCTAAGTGTTTCTGCTACATAAAGGAATGCACTTAGCTTAAAATGATATCATTCACAAAAGTGAATTAAGACGGGTCTTAGTTTTCCCTGCACCCAGACTGCAGACAAGGAGAGTTTCATAGACTTTCATTTTGACCCAGTGGGGCTACTCAGAGATTCTCATGACCAGCCCTTCCCCTGCTGGAATTTTAAAAATTTTTCAATTAATTTTCAGATATCTCAGAATATTTTTTTACTTTTGAGTACTATATAAACAATATTGACACAGATCTGTGATATAGGAAAAATGGCCTGATTTGACGGTCACTGAAGCTGGTGGAAAATTAAAGACTGTCAGGTTTCCAGGAGGTTCAAAGAGAGTTACAGAAGCATCACATTACTCTCAATTACGTTCAATCAATAAGCACTCTACTCCCTCCACCATGGCCACTCAATTCACTCTACCAGGAAAATACCTTTCCTGAACTGTGTGTTTAGCGTAACAGTGCACTGCATTGAGTTGCAGTGGGCCGTTGAGATGGCAAAGTTATGGTGTAATATGTGCTAAAAGCTCACCTGCACACTCACAGAGGAGCTCAGAGGGACAACAGTGTGAGGAGGAGCCCAAAGAATTCCCTGCACCCAGCTGTTCCTATTCCAGGAGCCGATCAAAAGCCTTTCTGATCAGCCAGAGGAGCCCAAGGGCACAAAGGCAGGTGGGAACCTGAATTAAGGATTTCAGAGGAAGGGACACTTTGTCTGGTGGGCCTTTCCCACGGATGTCCCAGAGGAGTCTCAGCCCTTGTAGCCTGCCATGAAACCCACCCACATGAGTCAGCACCAGAGCACCTTTGAGACTGGGAGGAGCTGCTGCGTGGGGCGTGGGACACGTGTGGGCTGGGGTGTCTCTCAGTGGGCTGCTGAGGACCTGGGGAATCCCAGCCGGCTGTACCTGTGTGTATGTGATGGTCTGCATCACCAGCTGGGCTGTGGGGCTGTGGCCCTGAGGGCTCAAATGTCCGGGTGCATGCAACTGGTGAGACTGGGATCTAGGGGCAGCTGTTGGGGAGATGGAGTGCTGCTCCCAGCTGCTGGAGGGATGTGTACAGAGTGCGTATCTGTGCATTCTCGCTAGTGGACTTCTGCACTGTTCAGCCAGAGAGGTGAGAAGGATGAGGCTGTCGGTGCTGTGTGAGTGCTCTCTCTGCTTGTCCCTGTTGCCTGTGCTGCCAGCTGTGTGTCTGTATATGTGTGCTTATCACTGCACTTTGTGCACGTCCCTCCCGGGTGTACCTGCTGAGGCTCAATGCTGGTGGGACCCCAGGCACGGAGCTGTCCCAGCCCCACCTCTCTTGGACTGTCAGACTCTACACAACCTGTTGCATCTAAAGCAGAGTGAGCCTGGGAGAAGTGTAGAAAGTTGGGTGGTATTTAGTATCGTAATTTCTAATTTCCTTCCTTTTGTGGGTTGAATGGTAATGTGTGCCACAGGCATAAAACTACTGCAAGTAAGCTTGTTTGTGTACTCATTTTGTAAAATTTGAAACCTGGTTTGAGATCTTTATTGTTGAGATAGGGCTTGTGGTGGAGTGGGAAATTTGAGGAGCAACAGAGTTAAGAACAAAAAAAGCTGTATATAAACCCTTGTGTGTGTGTGTGTGTGCATATTAACTATAGTCTAGCACTCACCTATAAAACACTCACCAATGCACGAAGCCTGTGCATCAAAAGCTTGTGGAATAGTGAGTTTCAGATACAAATAGCAGTGATTAAAAAAGAAAACACCTCCAAGCCTAAATATGATACAGACACAATATATTTTAACTACATACACAAACATGAAATGCCAATGTCTTTCAAAAAAGCAGTTCAAGCTTGGAATTAACTGCTTCCTGTTGAGAAGAATAAGAAAAGAAACCAAAAATATGCCCAAGGAGAAAATTCGTGTGTGTACAGAAATTCTTCTGTAGGTGACCTAGTTTTAAAGATCATTGGGAATTTATATTCATTGCCTGTAGAGAGGCAGGGTGGCCAGGGAAATGCTGCTGCGATGAAGCCCATGCATCCATGGAAATAATGTTGGACTAAATTTCTTCACTGACATGATTCCACCAAATTAAAAGAAGTGATGTGAAAATGGACTATGTCCCTATTTTCATATTTGAGCAAAAGGATCAGAAAATGTTCATTTTAGTTCAAGTCACAAACAGAAGGTCTTTTGCAACATCCTAATTGCCTAATTCCTATTTTTGTTTCCTTTTCTGGGAGGTGAGGTTTTTACATTCCTTTTATCAGCAGAAGTATTTTTCCTTCTCCAGGGGGAAAAAACCCACAAACTATCATTAAATCAATCATATTTTACTAGATTTATGCTTTCTTTTTGTGTCAGTGATACATACAGACATCAGGAGAAAAAACTACTAGACCATTTTATCTATCTGGAGATGAAGTTTTACCCCCTAAGGCTGTACAATTCTTCAGTGTCAAGCAGCTGATTTATATTACTTTCGTATGTAATAGTTCTACAGCCAAATCCTTTTGATTGCCAGGATATCTTATTCAGGCTCCATTTCTCTTATGTGGATTTCACCTTATTTTTTATACTTTAAGGTATGATGAATGGATACCTTACACAATATGAAACATATAGCATGCAACAATGAATATGTTTACAAATGGCTTTATTCCTTTCTCCTTTCAATGGAATTTATATTGACATTGCATGGTATATATTTGCAATAATGTTTTCGGCTGTGAAACTAAGCTCTGAACTCTCACCAAATGTATCTTCTGTACAATAGTGCTTTTGCAAAATGTATTGCTATTATTTTTTTGGGAACAGGATCATTTTCTTACATCAAACCCTGTCAGGCTCACAAATATGTCAGCAAATAGAATGATTTGTACACACAACTTGAAAGTTTTTTTGTGTGAGGTAGAAAAGCAAATCTGGAACAAAAATCTGTGTCACTGATGAGAAAAGGTTCTGTCTTTGTTCTCTGTATGATCATTGGAGCGAGACGTTATTTGTGGTGGTTCTTCTCTTTCGCAACAGCCGGCAAAGAGCGTTCACTGGGCTAATCTTTATCTTCGGTTTGCTCTTCAGAACGAATGCTTCTGATGCGAGGCTACTTTACAGGAAGCGTGACCTCATTCGGGCTCTGTGCCGCTGATTGCACGGGCTGTTTTCAAAAAGAAACAGGGGACTTGCTAGACCTGCCTTTGCGAGGAGCTAGGGCTGAGCTCTCCCAGGAAGCTGCTCAAGGAACACCCTCCACCAGCCGTCCCGCAGGCTCTCGGGCTGATGAGGAGAAACTTTTTTGCACGCGTGTGTTAATTGTGAAATGGATTTTCCAGGTTTGAAGGATTTTAGACTTATTTATCTCTTAATATATTTGTCAGCTGAGGAATAGCTAAGCTTTGGATTAATTTCTGTGCTGTTCTTCAGGAAGTTTTGCGGTTTTGTGAATGTTGCTACCATTACCTGCAGGGAGAAAAGAAAAAACTGCTCTTCAAAAACAACTGATATGCGTGAACAAATAAAACTCTCTTTGTAGACACTTGTGTTTGGTAGGTACAGTAGAATAAAACTGGTTGCCTGGGTTTCAGTTATTTGAATAGTTAGCATTATATTTTGGTAGGTACTAATGTAAATATTTAGATTGTACACTGAAGGCATCATTGGCTTAAACACTAATTTGATTTTTGGAGGGAGTAGTAGTTAAAAGTGACTGGTTTGGACAGTGACTTTTTGTTTATATTACAACATGAACTTTTGTGTGTTTTGAAATCCAAGGGGGATTGTTGCCTTAAATTTTTATTTGTATTCTTGACATAAAATGTTGCCACATTCACCTCAGATTGGCTTTGAGTGAGATTTCATAGAGCTGTTGGCTTTTTCTCATGCCATAATTTAGAAGTGCTCTGTTGATGGCTCATTTCGTGGATTATAGATACAATATCACTCTCCATTATACAGTGGTGGTTGAGATGCTTTGTTTAGTTATGTCATTACTATAGCTTCTCATGCTATTAATAGCCTAGAAATAGGTTGGAATATTAAATGAAAGCACACTGTGCAGCATTGTCTACAACATGATGTTTCCATGTTTTCTCCATCATTGATTGAATTATTTTCAGGAACTCTCTTTGTTATGCATGAGCCAAAAATTTTCATGATCAAGGGCAGCAAAAAAATCTGTTGGACTGCCTGTTCTATGACTGTTCACAGAAGCTTGATATTATCGTTACTTAAAATAGTTTAAAAGCAAAATACAGCTGCTTATTAACTGTTCTTGAAAAGAGGGAAATGCCTCGCCTCCCCAGTAGTATATCTGCATGTGTATATTGCTCACTTTCTTTTATAGATAGATGTTTATACTCTATTTTATCTTAAATTTTATTTCTCTGGAGAGTGGCAGATAAACAGGCATCCTGCAGAGAAATACCTTGCAAAGTTATGAGACAATTCAAATGAGGAACAGGACTGTGGTTTGTTCTGCCGCTGTGATCAGTATGTGTCAACACTTTCTAGTGAAAGCACTACCCCACAGGAAAGCTGCCACTCTTGAAAGTTATTCTTTTTTAAACGTTGTAAACGTTGCTACTTTATATTATTATAACTGAAAGGATTGTGTGCAATACAGCTGTGCTGTGGGTTTCAGTTGCTGGAAAGTTTCACTCTCGGATTATTTAAGAGTAGTGCTAGGTATAACTGACCCTGAGATATAATTCTATATATCCTTTTCAAACAAATTTGCCCTGGAATCAGTTACCTTTGCCTATGTGAGACTGCATTATAACTAATAATGTGCTATATATTGCTGATACAATCTTACACATCCTAATTTTCAAACAAGGCAAAATAAAACATGCTTCTGTTTCTTTTTAAACTCTTACAGATAATCTATATTCCCTGTTACCCTAGGGTGTATGAAACAGTCCTTTTCAAGATATATGGAACATCACATGTTGCATCAATTCCAGGAGCAAATAAATTTGGATACATTTGTCAGAGTTTTAATAAAAATAAATACCTTGTGGAGGGGATCTTTTTTGACTGATAAGATGTAGGATTTTGCTGGTTTTAGTTTATATCCAGATCTACAAACTGCTTGTGGAGTCCTTCTTGTATTTTCTTCTAGAGTTTGAATGGATTTCTTGGTTTTGAATATAAGATTTTTTGCACATTTAAGAATCATGATTTTGCCTAAAATAAGAGAAATTATTTCAGGAGCTAGTTGTGTGTTAAAAAATAGCTCTAATACATGTCAAACTATGAAATACACCACTGGTCCCACTGTTTGTACAACTTGCTCTGTGGTGTTCTCACTGATGCTTCTTGATCTCTCTGTACCTTCCTCCAAATTCTTTCAGTTATCTCCTCCTCAAGTTATTTTTGTGACCACTAGAGCATAATTTGTTCATGGTAAAGTGATTTTTTTTTCCAAAGGGTAGAAGAAACAGTATATATGGGACCAGGGTAATAGGACTAATTTGTAAAAAATACTCTGAAGGTTTTACTTCTCTTTTTTAGTCACCTTGCCTGGTCCCAAGGCTGAGTCAGCCTTCACACCCAGCCTGTGACTGACAACTGAGCTCCAAAGGAGGATAAACAAGATTACCAAAGTGGAAACCCTGACCTTCATGTCTTTTCTTTGCCTCAGCTCATAACTGAGCATAAAAAAATAAAATTCTCTTAGGCCTATCTCCTCTCAGAGGTGAAGGATGGGCATTTACTAACAGTTTTGTACATCTGAAGCTCTAAAGATTCAGAAGAGGCAAGGTAATATAGGGAAAGATCATATCTTTTATCTTTTCATGTAATAACAGATATAAATTCTCCCAGTGGATAGCCCTTGCTCATATTTTGTAAGATTGATTCTGTCAGGTACAGAACATCTAGCAGCACTTTGCACACTTGAGCCATGGTAATCCAGACAAATCCTATTTCCTTAGTCACCTGCCACAATATTACTGTCAAATATTTGTCATTGTAGCAATCCCTGTGCTCATTGTGCTATGTCTGCAATTTTCATCTGAAAAATATAATGTAATGCTAATGGTGGCCTTTCCATTCTACTCTATATCTAGTGCCAGTTCAGGTTCTAGCTTTGGCATGAAGCAGATTTCTGGTAAAACACCTTAAAATTACTGCAGTTATTGTATTTGTGTCCATAATTATTTCTCTCAAGTCTGTTACTTGGCCAGAGTAGAAGTATCTGATTTCTGTTGGCTCTGATTCTGTGTTGTCCTGGTTGAGATGAGTTTCCTATAAACACTAAGTCTTTCCCTGATTCTTTCGTATGTTTTATCTCCTTTAATTCTTCCCTTAATTTTCTTTTGATTTTTTAGCTTTTTTTATTATTTTTCTGGTACACACAAGGTACCTGTCAGTGAATATTATAACGATTCCTTCTTATTTCACCTTTGTCTCTGCAGGTTCATCATTTAATGGAGAGCATAGACACAGCCTCTCAAGACATATTTTTCCAAGGTATTAAGGAAAGTTACACTTGCTTAATTTTATTTTTGTTTTGGTGTAGATTTTGTAAAAATCCCTTTTGGGCCACTGAGAATTGTAGTGCTGATATGAATTTAATTACTGCCCTAAATAGAAGTTCAGAAATACTGCTATGGAGGTTGGAAACACTGACTTTGCAATTACAAGGTTTTGGAGTATCTCTCTTCAATCTGCTTTTCCCTACACTGAAATTATGGTATCTCTCTGTGACATGCCATATGGGGTAGTTAAACCTCCTGCTGAAGCACGGGTCAGACACTAAATCAATCCAGTATCTTCCTTTCTTTCCATGATGTCAATGCATGGCAATTTGGAACTCATAGGTGTTGAGGAGAAAGGTATAACCATAAATTCAGTTTTAGTCAAACTAAGTACAATGCCTACAACTTTTAGATCCTTTCACCTCTGTCACTACTCACTTCTATTTTAAACACCAGAGAGTATATTTTTCTGTGCTGTACTTCATCCCAAAGTCAATTGTGTTTCAGTGCTGGATGGAGCTATCACAATGTGTGGGCTTTATTCCATGTTTTTCCAGCTGCATGGCCTTCTAGGATTTGCGAGTGTTAAAAGTCACGTATCCTTAAATCTTCACTAAGTATGGCTAGGTTATAAAAAAGCAAGTAAATCCTGCCTGGCTCAGAGGCACTCAGCTTATGCCATGTAGAGAAACTCAAAGAAGCAGAATAGTGGAATGCCTCTGATGGCTGCAGGTTGGTGTAGGTCTGGCAGGATTCCTTGGCCAAGAGCACTGCCACAGAAACACACCGAGCACTTCCGAGTGCAAGCTGGCTCCATGCTTCAGGAAATGCTCCCCTGGCATGTATCCCTCCTGTAATCTGAAGCTCTGGAAAGTGTGATGCACACATCAGCTGGCTGAAACCCCCTAGTACAGAGTAATATCATTACATCCACGTATTTTAAATCTATGGCGTTTCCAGCCCCTATCAGCAGGGAATGTAAATTCATTACTATTAAATCGTGGTTTTGCTCTGTCCAGACCTTCTTTAAATTAGAGGCTTTCATTTCTACTTTTCAGCTGTGCTTGTGCCTTTTTGGATGACGATCCTGCCTATGAGTGCTCCACAAGTCCTCTGACAGGCTCCCTTCCTACGTGTCGCCGCAGCCCTCGACTACTTTCTAATGGTTATTATGTTTTGACAGAAGACAGTTTTCTGTCTGATGAAGAGGGCAACATAACACTGACACCATCCTACACAAGTGTTACATATAAAGAGAATTTAGTTCGGTAAGTGAACTGTGTTCAGATTTTACCCCATGTTGGCTATTGCCTCCACATCTCTGGCCTTACCTAGAGGTGTATCTGGAGGTGTCTTTGCATCTGTCTATACTTGGCTTGGCATATGATCAGTATTACTTCTGAATGGGAACATCTCAATTGCTTTAGAGAGTGCAGTGAATGAGAGAACCTGATTTTCAGTCATGTCTTACTATCCAAAAACTCTTTAGTGCATGGTTGTTGCTATAATTGAAGTTGTGTCCAATAAAGAAAAAGGACAGCTACAGCTCATTTTGCCATTGGGGTGTTACTCTGATAAGGACTAAGAAAAAGGTATATATAAATATCTATATCTAAAACACACACACACACATCTATCTATTATCTATCTATCTATCTATCTATCTGTGTGTATATATNATCTATCTGTGTGTGTATATATATATATATATATATATAAATAAAAAGGTCTGGTCCTGGAATTTTTACTCAAGGAAAAATATCACTTGATTTGAAAAGAACAACAGTTGAGGAAGGTATGTAAAATGTAGTTCAAAAAACTTGAAGTCCAATGGATTCAGACTACCCCAAATAAGATATAGAAGGGTGAAACTCATGGGTAGCATGAGACACTCACAGTAGTATCAGCGAGCAGTAGCTGTGATATCATTTGGTACCACAGTATCCAGTATCACAACAGCGTGATCGGCCTTGCTGTTAATACATTCCCTGACATATTGTGGTGTGCAGCAGCCATTCCTGGTGACATGCCCAGGGGTCAAGAACAGGGCTGGGAACAGCACCCAGAACCTGGTTCTTTCATGTCGTTCCTGCAAGCTTTAGAGCTCTATCTCTGCTCAGCAAGAATAATTAGTTCTATTCCTTGGCAACATATCTTTTCTTTCTAGTGTATTCAGGCGAAGGAAGAAAATCCGTCGCTCTCTTGACAGCTTGTTCAATCTCAGTGCCTCCAGCTCATGGCTCAGCTCCACCATTCCCAGCAAGATGGATTTCTCCCATGTAGAGGATCCTTGGCCTGATGGATGCAGTAAACTAGAAGCCAGTCACAGCGATATTGGTAAGCCCTGATCAGGTACCAGGTAATCAAGATACATCATTGCAGTCTGTGTTTAGTGGGAATTGGGTATCTCTTTCTGGAAGTTTTGCAGGTGTTGTCTGCCAAGGTGTGCAGGGAAAGGATCGATGAACTACAGAATTCTAAGGGGTAAATAGAGCTCCTGGTGTTAAACCAGAGTATGAGTCCGCAAAGACCTCTGTGCCAAAAAGTCATTTTTTCACTGAATTTGAATGCACAGTCATCATCAGGAATGTTTATTCTGGTGTGATTAATACCTGGCACCGTCTGCTTTCACCTGGCTCTTTCAGTAACTTCATCTGTTATGCTCTATGTGGTTTTGTCTTTACTCTGCATATTTTCTCCTGCATACATTTGGACCTGCCAATTCCCTACCCATAACAACATGGAACCTCTCCTGTGATTCAGCAATTAATTCCTAAATTCATTAACACAAAGTCTCAAAGCTCTTCTTTTGTGCAGTCTCAATTATATGTGAACTTCTTGTAGGTGATTCAGACTTTTCTTCTGAATATAATAACCATGTGTCACAAAGGCAAATTCCAGCTTCTAATGGAGCATTTCTCACCAAAGATGATGAGTTTCTTCAGTTTGAGGAACCATTTTGTGCTTCGAAATCCTGCTCTTCATTTATGATAAATGCAAATGAAGAGACCTGGAGCAATGCAGGTATGTTATGTTCTTATTCTGGCATGCCTCATTTTTAGAGTGAAGTGAAAATACATTAAAAATATGGATCTGGCCCCTTGCAGAATAAAATTTATTTACTAAAACATATATTTTAAATTAATGATTAAAAATAACAAAATCATTAAATTGGTATTTAGTTGATTACTACTCCTGCTCACAGCTTTCCCTCACCCATTTTTCAAAAAAAAAAAAGAGGAGTGAAGAGAAAAACAGAGGAAAGGGCATGGGAGCAAAAACTGAAACAGGCAATTATGCAGAAAGGCTTGTTTTCTGAGGTCATGGAGGGCACAGTGTTTCTGTAGCTGTGGGGGAAAAAGACTCCTGAGAGACACCCAGAGCATGAAAATTAGGTTTCTGCTTTGAATCACTACAGGCGAGTTCTTTTTAAAAGCAACTGAAGAGACTGGTCTCACAGGCTGAAGGTAACCTTTGCAAACACCTTCTGTTATAAATTTACTTTCATTAAAATCCATTATTTTCCTGATTTTTATTTTAGAATCCAGGACAGTGCAAAATGTCGTTTCTCAGATGGTTGCACTGATCATGTGTTTAATCATTTCAGTGGGTACAAGGTAATTTTTATTTCTTTTATTTTCTGGTTCTGACATGAGTGCTTGCTTCATCTCAACTGGTGAATAAAACTTAAACTAAGGGTCGCATTTTCAAAGTTATATGTATCTTACTGTGAAAATATATTTTCACATGATAGTCTATGCAGGCAAATATCTGAGCTATATAGATATGCACAAAAATTAGAAATATGTATGCAGATATGAAAGCTACTTTGCCAAGTGTGCTTTGACAGGGGTTTTGGCAGGCTGAGAAGAATCAGAATGGATCCATGTCTTTCTAAGTGGGTTTTTCTCTCAGTCTGAAAGCTGAGGTCTTTCTTTCCAGGAGATTATCTTCAATAGTTTATGTAATTTAAAGTTTCAAATTACAGTTCACCTATCAGAGTTCATAGGGTTCATCTGCAAGAACCCTTCCTCCTCCTACCACCCAGGCTTCACCTCTTTCAACCCAATATGCATCCCTTGGCTTTTTCTAACCTTTCTGGGTATTGTTATGTTCTCAGATATTTTCTAGGAGGATTGTCTGCCACTTTGTTGCTGACGATTTTAGTTTGTAAGTATAGAATTTCTTTATTTCCAACACAGTTTTTTTTTACTATGTCACATCTGAGGACCAAATTCTATCCTTGGATGTATATCCATGGCTCTTATTGAACCTAATAGGAGCAGTATATGGTCAAATGAGGATAAATGTAACCCTCAATTCATTACAGCATTTTGTATTTTAATTTCACAGTTCTTTTGTCCAGAGATGCTGCTGTGTCATCTTTCTTCAGTCTCAATACATATCTCAAAACCACTAAGTTTTGGTAAGTGATTCCAGTGTCATGTGATGAACAGAGGAATTTAGAAATTTTATATTAAGAAGGAGGAGGAGATTCCTGCTGTTATTTTCATATCAGAAAATAGAAGGTGGGATCTGAAGTTACTGATGAAGTATTTGGCTTTTCCAATTACTGATTTGTATTCATAAAAACTTTCTCTTTATTTTGAAAACCTGCCTTTTCATAATGTGCAATAAACGTTGTAGCAGAAAAGGAAGGTAAACCTAATATGCCACAGCATGATGCAGAGACAGACCAAGCAGTGTAATTTATGATTCCAGAAGTGTGCTTTCAAGCCTCGCACTGAAGTCCACTCCCAGGCCACCAGACCTAGCCTTTTTTTTTTGTACTGGAAAAAATAAAACCAGCTAATTATGATGCTCGCCACATCACCACCTTCCAGGGACTACAGAATTGACGTAATTCAGCCCCTCTAACCCAGTGCACCATTAGTTCACACATAGGCCTTCATGCTGACAGCAAGTATGGATGTGCTGGATTTATGAACTACCATTCTTTCATCTTTTTTTGCACCACAAAATTCTAAATGTCTAAAATATAAAATGCTTCTAAGACTAAAAAGTTTGGGCTTATCTGAATTTTTATGGGGTGAAAGTGAAGCTCAAGAGTCTGAAGCTGTCGTGGTTCAGGAGTTCAGTGTATGCCAAGGGCAACAAGACAATCTGGCAGACCTCAGCCTTTGAATTGGGTACGTTGGAAGTTAGAAACAGCAAGGCACAACTTGGACAGCCCTACTGCAATGACAGTCTCACTTTTTGAGGGATGGTGTATCACAGTTTGTTGCTATGTCTCTAGTCCCTAAAACTTTGGTTTTACCAAAGCCACCAGGTCAGGACCAGTGTGTTGCAAGCACACGCCCCAAAGTGCTGCTTTCCCTCTTCCTGAATAGCTTAGCCCTGAGTCATAAGGAAGCTGTTCTTCACAAGAGAAAAACACACTCTGAGAGCTTTTCAGCAGCAGGTATACAGAAAATGCCTCTTTTACGCTTATCACAAGTGAGAAGTTACCTGTTCAAACAAGTAGTCCTGCAGCTTAGCTGAATTTGTCAAACAGGACCTACTGATAATATATACTGATTATAAGAAACTGTGATTTAAATCAAGACATAAAAAAATGTATTCTTACTTTTTTCCCCCACAGAAAATAATAAAAAAATAAAGAACAATTGGTAAGTACATGTTTAAGTTTAGAAAGAATTACATATTTTTGGGGATGAGTCCTATTATGGAACAGCTTTCAAGCATACCAGAAAGGTTCTATGGACTTTTCATTAAAAGAAGGTTCGACTGCAGGACCCTTGCCATTTTTCACTGCAAATTACTCCACTTTGACGTCTACAACTCCTTTTTTATTGCATTTGGATTATATATTTTCTTTCTATTGTCTGGCAGCAGTGTCTAAATAGTGTAAGCTGTTAATTGCTTCAGCCCAGAGAAAACATGTTTTCCAGTAACAGGCAAAACAAGTCTTCCTTTTCCCAAGTGGGAACTTGAACAGCAGGACCAGGTGCTGTGCTGCTCTGACTTGGTTGCATTCCACTGAAGCAGTGAAGCAGCATCAACATGAATCAGTCCAGAATATCTGAAAAACACTTAGCCATTCTTCTATTCCCTATTCTTTTTCACTCAAGCCTCATCCTCAGACGCCAGTTTCTGTTTATCAAGCATTTCTAAGCCTTGCTGCAGCTCAAACCCGTAAAACAAAACCACTGATTTATTTGTACTTGGAGTTGGTCATCCCAGTTCTGGCTCTGTTATTTCCTCTATGTCTTTACTTTGTACAGATAAAAATGAAAAGAAGGAACCAAGTGGAGCTGTGCCCAGTTTATGTTCCTTATAGTGTGGATAGAACAGCCTTCTTCATCAGTTTCCTGGTTGAGTGCAGATCAGCTTCTGAGATCTAAAGGCATCTGCACAGCTGCAGACACAACCTGGAAAACCTTTCAGTCAGCTCTGAGAAGGAGGGTGTTAATCCTTAGAACAAAGCATTTTAGAAAGGAGTGCAGGCATTTGATCACTTTGCCTACAATGACAAAATGTTCTACTCACAGCATGCCAAGCTGGGGACGCTACGTATGGCACTTCTTAAAGCCAGTGGAACTGTTTATGTAAGGGCTGAAACACCAGAGCTTGAAAGCTGACTGGTTTTGAAAGCCACTATCAATGTTAACCAAAGCAGGTACTACAGGATGGAGTAGAGAACTTGGCACTTGTTGCATGGCAGGACTAAACTAAACACAGATTGACACAGGTTACTGCGAGACAAGACCTCCCACAGTTCAAAACAAGCTTGTCTCTTGCACTTCGTAAAAACTTAAAAGCAGACTTGTTACTTCTGTATATCTTGAAATGAGTTCACTAACAGTTTTCATTTCTCCTCCTCCTCAAATTTATTTTCATCAGCTCTTCAGCATCGAACTCCTGGATACCTCCTTATGGCCATGGTTGCATGTTCCTGTGGAAAAAAAAAAAACCAAACAGATTTGATAGTATTCTTCCTCTAAAACACAATGCATTTTAGCTTTATTTTTCTTCTGGTCAAATGTGAGTGAGACCTTAGTTCCTGGTGACTACCTGAAAGAAATCACTCAAAGAAGCGCTGTGCCTGTAGTATCTATCTTGATAATAAAAAGTGTTTTGTAATTCCTGTGAAATATTTTTTTAATAAAAATGATGTTATCCCATATTTTATATATTAATTTCTTGTAACAGTATGCTATCAAAGATAATGGATTTGGATAGTGGCTGAGTACATGTGATAACTGATATATTATGTAACTAAAATAGTATTTATATTTCTCATCCTCATATTTACTTGTAGTTAATGCACTTCAATAATATTGTAGGTGTTAAATAATTCCTCTTCTTTATTTAAAGTACAGAGACTAAGTATCACTATGTAAAATGTAAATATTTTGGTACCTATTTTATGCCTATAAAAGGTCCATTACTAAAATCACTTTTAAAACTAAAGGATTATAAAGATCTTTAGTGTTTAAATAATCTCCTGAAATAATAATCTGGAAAGTTAAATCCCATTCTGAGAGAAAAGTCTAGGACTACAATTACCCTGCAATCATCAAAGCAATTATGCGGAAAACTAGAAAAGAAGAGTTCACTGTAAACTCGTTACTTCACTGTAAACTATCAAAGAAAAATCTGATTGAGATTGGGGAAAAAAATGGTCTAAAATAAATTGCTATAATCTGTCTATTAATAAACACAAACTGTAAATTAGAATTGTTCTGATCTGGAGAGAGGGAACTCCTGGGGCAATTTCCCAATTGGAATTCAAGGGCTAAAAATAAGAGGCTCAGGATCTGTTAAGATCTGCCCTCCACGATATTCATCAATTTTGAATTAACAAAGTTCTATTCAGTTACCAGACTGGTTGGCTTTGGCAGTTCCATATATTCCAATGGACATAAAAACAAGCCTCATTTTTTTTCTCTGAAAAGAGGCACAATCATAAGTTTCTTCCTGTTTGATGAAAAATTGAAGGCAGCATTCTTCTGATGAAAACCTGAAAAAAATTTCCAACCTAAATGTGTAAATCCAGACTTTCAGAGGTAATGAGTATTGGCAGCTTCTGTTACCTACAGTATCTAGCCTAGGATAACCGTGGAATGTAATCCTCTTAGAGTAAAACCACTTATTGATTAGTGATTAATTGACATATCTACAAACAGAGACAACAACTAGAATTTTATATTTTTTGTCCCCAGTGATTAAACGTTTTCTCCCCTTTAATATAGCACCTTATTGAGAGAAAGAGAATCAAATAGAAAGTTTGAGATATAGATTTATAACTCCCTGTGTATTTTCTCATACCATTTATTACTTTTTTAATATATCATTTTTATCATTACACCTTGTCTTATGCTCTCTTACTTCAGCTATGTTCAGCTGAATTTCAGGGTCATTCCTGAGTATATATCATGTAATGCTTTATAGGGTGAATGTTCATGTGGAAGATGATAATATTGATGCCATTACTTAATTTAAAACGTTCCTGGTCTGTGAGCAAGTCTGGTTTGTAGTTATCCTGAAAGCATTACTCATAGAAGCCAAACCATACACAGAGTAACATCTTTTATTTAAGTTATATGGAATAAACTACACAGTACAGAATACAGGTTATGACTACTTAGTCCAGTTCTGCAAAATTTGCTTTTTGATGTACATTTTTATGAATTGGCTGCACTATTTTGTAAACCTCTGCACGTTTCTATATACACCAAGCACAACTGTTCCTTCATTTATATTGTTTCTTTTATGGTTTCTCATGGTGCCTTTTTTTCCCCCTATCTCTGGCATTTCCATATCAGTAAAGTTGTTCCTGTTCTCATTTCTTCTTGTATTTGAGGGTGTTTTGCAGTAATGAAGATTATTATTATTAGGAATTGCATATATTTCAGTGAATTTGTTATTTGTGAGTTCATGTCCTGCCCTGCAGACTTTGTGCTCTTTGGGGGAGGGTTTTTTTGTACTTTAGTGCAAACATAAAGCCTTGTTTTTTACCAGTGACTGCATTACTTAGCACCATAGAAAAATAAAATAAAAAATAATATTTGAAAAAACAGTAATTCATTAGGAAATAAATAAAAATACCTAGGTTTGAATTGTGAGTGGGTGAGCTGCAGCATTTCAACAGCTAAGATTTGTCCATGGATATCAATTTGCTGGGGTTGGAGCACCTTACATGAGAGTATATATGGACGAAGTCAAGACGTGTTCAAAATACTTCTGATGCACTGTAATAATAATGCTATAAAGCTTATTTTTGTCATGACATAGAAATATATATTGCATTGTTTTACACATTTAACGAATAAAGTTGTAATGTATTAAAGCAGTAAAGCGAATTTCTTCAGGAAAGGCATGCCAGAGGGAACTTTTTCTTCCTTCTCATCTTCATTGTCCTGTTTGTAATGTGGTTCTTTACATTATCTCTGGCATGTACATTGCTAGGATTTCAGGCTTGTGCTGCTGAAAGCTCTTGGTACATAATCTGAGCGGGAAAAAAAAAAATGTGTGGAAATAAAGAACGCAGCAAATAACATACTTCAGCACCTAGCTTTGCCCTGTGTGTGCCAGACCACCAGGTGAGGACCAGCATGTTGCAAACACATGCTCCAAAGTGCTGCTTACTGTCTTCCAGAATAATTTAGCCCTGAGTCATAAACAAAACTGGTCTTCACAAGAGAAAAACAAACACACTCTGAGAACTTTTCAGTCACTGGTGTACAGAGAATTCTTCTTTTGTGCTCATCACAAGTGAGAAGTTACCTGCTCGAAGAAGTAGTCCTGCAGCTTAACTAGATATGTCAAACAGGCTGTATAGATACCGATTAAAACAAACCGTGGCTTAACTCAGGCCACCGAGGTACAAGGGTTTGGAGTGAAGTTGAGCTGGGGAGAAGGGAGAAATAAAAGGAGGATGGGATTAGATTTGTCATTATTTCTCTCTATCCTACTCTGTTTAATTGGCAAAAAGTTAAATTAATTTCCCCAAGCTGAATCTGTTTTGCCCATGATGGTAATTGTTGTTTGATGTCCCTGCCTTTATCTCAATCCATGAGCTTCTTGTCATATTTTCTCCCCATCTTCTGTTGAGGTTGGGAAGTGAGAAAAAAAAAAGTTGGTGGGCACCTGGTATCCTGCCAAGTCAACCCACACACCTTAGTATTTGGCAATTTAATTAATTGCAGATTTCATATTTCTTTCTTCAGAACTATCATCTAGGATATCTGAAAAAGGGATGAACACTCTCCCCCCTTGTTTTTAGCTTAACAAAATAACATAGGCATTTCAATGTAATACAACATAAACACGGGGTTTAAAATACTGTACACAGTGAAAACAAGATTTTTTCCTTGTTTGAAATTAATACCTTGATTGTGAATTCTACCCCCAAGTAAAAAATTAATATTACTAGCAAAAAAATCATTATTTGAAGAGGCCTGCAATTTGATGTAAGTGTGTAGGTAGGAGGATTAGTGGTCTTTCTTTAATGTCTGTGATTTTGTGCAGAGATCATGGGCCACAGTGGTGATATCCACCCAGCTGTGTAAACCTCCCTGTCCTCCAAGTGGAGTTGTTGCTTTTCCAGTCAGATAGGCCAGGACAAATACTATGGAGTTAGAGCGCATAAACTGCTTCTGCTCCTTTGTGTCTCATTATCTCCACAAACCTCAGGAGCCTTGACTCAACGACACCTTCATACTCCCGTCCTCTAATCCGCAATACCGGTAGAGAGGTGCAGAGTGGCTATGGGGATTTGCATTTACCTCAGATGTAAATGGCTAAATAAATGAATTTGGTAATTTTAAAAAATCCTACTGCCTTATTTAAATTTATAGGTGAACTTCCTGTTAGTAGAAGATGACCTTTAGGCTTGATTAGACCTTTAGTTTAATGAAGACAGGTAGGAAGTACAGACTGACTTTCCTGATGTTACCACTTTGATCTGATGACAATTGTGATCCAGAATTGGAACAGGCTTCCCAGGGAAATGGTGGAGCCACCATCCCTAGAAAAAATTGAAGGAGGCGTAGACCTGGCACTGGGGCACACGGTTTAGTGGTGACTTGGCAGTGTTGGATTAACGGATGCACCTGATGATCTTAAAGGTCTTTTCCAACCTAAACCGTTCTGTGAGTCTAAAATTGTACAAGACTGTGAATCACTGGAACAGGCTGCTTTCACAAACAACGGAAAACACGCTTTCAGCCCAAAACGTGTGAGGCGAACTAGTTGACGGATATGCAGGAGGAGGACAGAAGTGTCATGCAAAGGACAAGACGTGAGATTTATGCCTGAGGAAAAGGCATCTCATCTGCGCCTGCCGAGGGAAGGCAGGGCCGGCAGCCACCGTGGCGGCGCAGCTCCAGGTCGGGGTTAGAGCCGGGCCCCGGCGCCGCCCTCAGCGCCGCCCGCCCGGGGCCGTTGCTGTGGCAGCGCGGCGGCGTCCGGGAACGGCGGCGGCGGCTGAGGGCGGCCATGGTGCGCAGTGAGTGTCGGAGAGCGCCGCGGCCCTCCCCTCCTTTCCGCGGCCCTCCCCTCCTTTCCGCGGCCCTCCTCTCCAGGACGGGCCCGGCGCCCTGCACGCTTCCTTCGTGTCCGCAGAAGAGCAGCAAAGCTGGGGAAGGGGCTGGAGCACAAGTCTGATGAGGAGCGGCTAGGGGAGCTGGGGATGTTGAGCTTGGAGGCTCAGGGGAGACCTTATTGCTCTCTACAACTCCCTGAAAGGAGGCTGTAGCCAGAGGGCGGTCGCCCTCTTCTTCCATATAAGGGGTGACAGGACAAGAGGAGATGGCCTCAAGCTGTGCCAGGGGAGATTTAGCTTAGATGTTGAGAAAAGTTTGTTCATGGAAGGGCTTGTCAAGCACTGGAAGTGGCGGAGTCACTACCCCTGGAGTCACTACCCCTGGAGTTATTTAAAACTCGTGTAGATGTGGCATTTAGGGACACGGTTTCATGGTGGATTTGGCAGTGCTGGGTTGTACTCGATGATCTTGAAGGTGTTTTCCAATCTAAACGATTCCCTGATTCACGTTCTGTCTCTCCACAGTTGCATCCCTTCCCCACCATCCCCACACTCCCCTGGCAGCCCTCTGCCCTCCTGCCTCCCTTGGATGACTGTCGGGTTTCCCTCCTCCCTGGCAATAACCCCCATTTTATCTCACCACGTAAAGCACAGGGGTTCCTTGCCTCTAAAAACAGCCCCTGAGAGGGCCAGCAGTGGGGACTGGGGTGGCCCAGGTGGGGACCCCTCCTTGTGTGGGGTCCCTGCAAGAGGAGGTGCTGGATGGGATGGCTTAAGTCTGAGCCCAGGCCTGTCAGATGTGGAAAAAAAAAACCCAAATGAGGTAAAATACTCCATATTATTACTTATGAATTGATCATCTTTTAGAGGTACAGCAGTATGACCCGAAAGACTGAGTACTCACAGCTTTTACTCATGAAAAAGCAGTTCCCTTCCTCTGCGATTTTTCTTGTAATCTGTTTTGATTGTATATTATCACTGGACTGCCAGTCCTGTGCTGGGCCAAGACAGTGCTTTGGACAGGAACTCCTTCTCCCTGCATGAAGCTGGCAGATGCCCTCTGAGCAGGCACTGCCTGATGGAGAATGACTTTATCTTCTGAGCAGCGCAGCATGAATTTGAGTCTTAAAGTAATGGCTGCATACTTCAGTTTTCTGAAATGCCGCTTCCCTCACTGTCTCGTGATACCCATGCAGCTGTCCACCTGCTTATTCTTTCAATTCTTTAATGTTAGCTTTCATTTCTGCTTCCTTTTTTTGAGTAAAACATGCAAGTTTTGGAAGCCCTGGCATTAGAACTTCAAGATCTGTTCTCTCCACTTGATTGATGCCATCCCTTATTTCTTCCTGTGTTCATGGGAACCTGGGAGTAGCTGTGATCTCTCAGGTTGCTGGTCCAGTCTCCTGTTACTGCACACAACACCAGAAAATCTGGTTAATGAACTTTTTAGTGAGCTCAGTGTGTCCTGTCAATGTTCTGGAGATGCTGTTATTTAAAATTTTATTTAATATTTGTGTTCTCTTGCAAGCTTGTTTCTCTCATTCCTCTTAAATGAACTAGATCTTACACAAAATGTCAAATATTCAGTCAGTTCCCTACAACAGGATCCCCAATTAGGTTTCTAAAGCTTCACTGTAGCTTCTATTGTGAATGATTGTCTCTGCTTTGCAAATCATCTGTTAATGAAAGCGGACATTCTTGCAGAATTGCTGCAACAATGATTTCAATTTTCATCAGCGAATGGAAATCGGGCTGTAATTAAGCTGTCAGGAATAGTTTGTATGACTTCTTTTTGTATAAAGGGTATAGAGCATAATATTGCCACCAGTGTGTGTCTCTACAGATTTGGGAGTATTGTTTTCCTGCTCAAAATTACCTGGAAATAGTGGCACTGAAAAATCTGCCACCAAACACAGTAGTAAGCAGAGTTTTTTTTACTCCTTTTAATTTCCAGCAGATTTGCCAAATAACCTACTAGAAATGTCAATGTTTTTTTCATATTTACGGTGAAGACTAAAGTATTTAGTCGTGATTATTGACTTTTTTTTCTCTTTTCTGTGTTACTTTAATCAAGTTCAAGTTGAAGGGAAGATGATTGTTCAGATGCAACAGACCTGCTCAACGTGGGTAAAAGAGACAAAGACCTTTCCTAATATGATTTATGTGCAGACAGGTTCCCCCATTCAATCAATGTCTGTATCGCCACGTTTAATTCTGTAAATTAATTCTGTCAGGTGAAACTCTTTTGAGCAGAAGAGAAACTTAAGCCTGGACATCTATAAATAATATAATAGAAACACAACCAGTTTCACCCCTTTTCCAAAGACTGCAGATAGAGGAGCTGCACAGACGTGTATGAGTTTGGGCTGTATTGGTACAAAGTTTGCTGGTCTGTGTGAATGTGTGCAGCCATTCCAGGACCACTAATAAAACTGGATGATTTCACAAAACCTCCCTGAGACAAAGAAGTGAAAGAGTACTTTTAATTAATGCATGGTAGGAACAGTTTGTTTTCGTAGATCTTTATATAATTTTTCTTTTTTACTTATTTTTCATTAGAGTCTCTTTGAAAGGCTTGCTTGTCTTTTTTCAGCATTAAAAACCATGAAAATACTTTTGCTAATTTGATAAAATCCTATTTTTTTCCTCAGTACTTCACTGTAGTCCAGTGCTTGTCAAGGAGAGGAAAATGCTGTCACTTTTTGGTGCAGTGCGCTGGAAACAAAGTTCTAGCATCTAGCTCAGGAATGAGCACTGGTTCTTACAGAATTTCTTTACCTTCATTATGGAGAGGCTTTTCACTGTTTGAAAGACTGCCTGGCATTAAATATTAGAACATGATAACTCTGAACCCAGGTCCCTGGTGTTTTTCAGCCGCTGAAACTCCTTTGCTGGCTCTGATGAGCTGGTAGTGCCTAAGAAATACCAGATATACATTTCATTCTAACATAAACATTTATAAGCATGAATCAATTAGGGCATAAAAAATATCTGCCCACTTTCAGCATTTATCATGCTTATTTCTGTGCACATTGTGCTGGTGGAAGAATATGATGACACACTGTAGTTTGCTTTCCCCCACCCCCCGCTGCTGTCTGTGATGAGAATATCTGGCATCTGGAAATAAAACAGCATAAAACACTCCACTGCTTGTCTATATGAATCAATCTGCAACCCAAGCTATGCTGAAAATAGTGGCTGCTGGATTAATTTCTGCACGGGTTGTATCACATTCTTATGGAAGACTCAGCACTTTTCATATGGACCTTTCCAAATGTTACAGGTGATGTGATTGTGTTTCACAAAATATGTTTACTGTGGCAGAGTGGGTCGAAGCTACTTGGTACTTGATATCTTTTCTTGAAGATTTTGTTTTTGTTTTCATTCCTACCGAGTTATTTGGTATGGTGGAACAAAATATTTTAATGATTTTATAATTTGCTCATAAGTCAGATGGCAGAAAATGATTAAAGGGAAATATGACATATAATGTTTCTTTCAGTCACTGAAGATCTTGTTAGAAGACGTGCAGAACATAACAACTGTGAAATTTTTTCACTGGAAGAAATCTCTTTACATCAGCAGGAAATAGAAAAATTAGAGCATCTTGACAAATGGTGTCGAGATTTAAAAATTCTCTATCTTCAGAATAACCTAATTCCAAAAATTGGTAAGTCTTTTCTTGATATGTTTCCTTTAAAATGGATTCACATACATAATTTCGAAATGAGAAAAAAAAATTATTCTGTTATACTTAAGGAAATGTGCTTCTAACAAGAGTTCCTTTCCTGATTTCTTTATTAAATTTCTAAGAAGCTCATAAATTTGAAATGGAAATTTTGAATTAAAAAGATACTACTGAGATACAAGTCACTAGAATATGAGTGTGAAACACCTTTTATGGATTAAAATTTCAAAAATCAGGATATAGTTTAAATATCCCATCTTGTGGCAAACAGAGAGACAAAGAGTTTACCATATACCATGGACTCTGATGTCATAGGATTAGCTCTTTCAGGCTCATTTTTAAATTCCATTTTCATGCCAATAATACTTTTTTGTTAACACTGAAATAATTTTTTTATTCAGATAAAATATTTGCTTGTGTGCATGAACCAAACTTTCTGCAACAAAGCCCTAATGGTCTTCCTGCACCACAGGAGAAGATATAATTTCATATGGTCTAGTTTTGTGGGATAGGTCCATCTGTTCCATATTGAAAGATGTGACATCAAACCTTGGGCTAGAAAAGCTTCTACAGATATTGTCTAGATGAACAACAAAAAGTTGGAAGTGTTCAGAAATTATATTAGTATATCTCTTTGAAGTTCCTTAAGAGGAAGAAAAAATACTAAGATTTTAGGAGGAAATTCTGTGCTCCGAACCTGGAGGCAAATCCTTTAAGTTCTCTCGAGGGACTCATCAGGAAACTCTATCTCTGCTGATGACATATCCATTTGCTAAAGTGGAGGAATCTTCTTCCAGAGAGAATAGGTTTTTTTAAACTGCTTTATGCTTCTTTGCCCCATCAAAAGAGGGACTAAAATAAGTTGGTTTTCTCTCTGTTAATGTATCCTTAATAAGGCACAAGATTTCATCGTGTGTTTTTTCTGTCAGTACTCAGGCCTCCTTCAGGTTAGTACAGGATACCATATTCAGATTGTTGCTTTTTGGACACAAAATTTTTTCAGCAATTTCATTTTTGAGACAAGCAATTTTTATCTTAACATAATCTAACTGTAGGAGTTGAGAAAGTATGCAACTTGGTGATTCGTGTATTCTTGTACAGTGTGACAGCTTTCCAAGGTAATACCTTGTAACAAATGAAAAAAAACAAACAAACAACCCCAAAACAAAAAACAACAAAAATGAGCACCACCAACCCCTCCCCACACCACAGTGGTGACCAAAAGCATTGTCAGTAGGGACTGTGTTATGAAGTACTGAACTTGAGAAGTTATTCTTCCTGGTGGATACCAACGTGGCCTTGCAGAGGACACAGCAGTTCCAAGCATGCTTCTGAATATCATAGAGAAATCTGCAGGTTTATATTGGCTCTGTTGGGCTGTGTCTTTTCTCTTCTCACAGCAAACCTTTATGCAGCTCTCGAGATCAGACCTGCCTCATGAGCAGGCAGGGGCTTGTCAGGCATCCACTGTGTGCATGAATGGTACCATTGGCTTCATCACTCAGCTCTCTCACATCATCATGGGCACAGGCACTGCTGCTACAGAAATATTGTAACAAAAACAAGCATCCAAACTAAGCTGCACAAGTTCTTGCTGAGAAATTGATGTCATCATTTGTTTGTGAATTATGTAGAAAATGCCTCTCCAAGTTCTTAGTCAACTGTGGTAGGATTCATGTCACTGAATTTGTAGATATCTCAAGTTTCCCAAGATGGAATGTCTCACTATGCTTTTTCAGCCATTCCTCTTGAATTAGCTATGTGTTTTATGGATTTGGGATAAAAATGTGTTTATAACTTTCCTTATTTCTTTTTTGCTTTTTTATTTTGTGTTTTCAGAAAACTTTTTTGTTTTGTCTTTTTATTAATATTAAAGTATTAATGTCCAGTAATGTGGTGCATATTCTGATTTGTCCTTCCTGTTTTTCTGCTTCGTTGTTGCTTTGAAGTAAAGTAAGCAAGCAAAGTAAGCAATGTGCTTTCCAGTGCTGAAAATTGAAATAATCCATCTATGTTTTTTTACAGAAAATGTGGGCAAACTAAAGAAGCTGGAATATTTAAATGTAGCTTTGAACAACATTGAAAGAATTGAAAATCTAGAAGGTCAGATTTTGAAAAAAGCCATTTTGTGTTTTCATATTAGCACACTTAAGTTGTGACTTGGTGTAAAAGAGGATGGAAGCCATTAAGGTGCCCACCTGTAGGGGTATTTTGTGGATACTTAGAGGATCCTTAGGTGCATGGTTTCAATAAATGCTTCTTTGTAGCAAGTGCTTCCTGCTGCTGAATTTTTCTCATTGAACTTTCCTAAATGTCTCTGAGTCACGTTTCAAGTCATCTTCAGTTCAGGAATCAAGTGTCACACACAAGAAGGTTCTGTGCTCAGCACAAGTTGCATTGAGGGTCTGGGTTTTTTTAAAGAGGTTTTCAGAGGATTTTTTTCTCTTTCATTGCTTGAAATCCTGTCTGTTTTATCTGTTTAATCTTTTATGCTGTCACTTTTGCACATTTCATGTGCAAAATCTGTCATTTTCCAAGATTTAAATCTAAGACTTGGAGGGACCCATAAACACAATCCATATTACTTGAATAATTTATGACTTGATTGTTTTCTGTTTCTCAATTCTGATTAGGCCAGTCACTGAATCTTTAACATATCTACCTTGACAAAGGAACAGTTAAAAAAAAAAACAACAAAAAAACTGGTTGGTTGGTTGGTTGGTTGGTTGGTTGGTTGGTTATTTGTGTGTGTGAATGTTTTGGTATTGTTTTGTTTTTCTTTTGTTTTGTTAGTTGGGTGGTTGGTTGGTTTAATTTGTGGTTTTGAGTCTGCAAGCTGGTTCAAGAGGATGGCTTAAATAAGAAACAAGCAAATAGTCTAAACACAAATTTGAAAAAGTTGAAGAAATAGGTAGTTTAGTATATATTTGGGAATTTGTTGAGAAATTTGCATTTGTTTTCATGCCACTAAATTTTAAATTCATCAATCAGGCTGCATTATTTATTACTGTGATTTGTCATTTTTTTAGGAGTTACAGCCTTTGGGATTGGCCCTTGCACAAATTTGGGTTATTTAAATCCCCTAATAAATTGTTCTACGTTGTTTACTTTCTTACAGCTCAACTGTGCAAAAAACTTAGCAAATAGACCAGGAAAAGAAAGTGATTACAGTGATGGGAATCAAAGTTGAGCTTGCTCTCAGCTAAACGTTTTACTCTTAGAGTCAAGGTTATGATTCATGGACATATTATGATAAAAGGAGAGGCTGATCAGTTAAAAAATCAGATTTTCCAGAGCATTTTGTTACCTAATTTAGAGTTTCTGTTTGTAATGAATTCCTTTAGTACAAACACTTTCTCACCGGTATTTGCAATTAACCAGTGATAAAGTATTTACAATGATAGCTGAGTCCGTGCACGGAGTGGGAAACCTAACTTGGAGTGAATTTTTGGGAAATCTTATCTTTGTACTTGAATAATATTATCAGAGATGAATCATACACAGAAATGAAACTCATAATTGATCCTGCTGTCCATAAGCAATTGAACTGGATTTTAGCCATGTGACTGAGACTTAGCTGAGAAGGGGTATCAAGGCAATCAGACTGTTAAAATAGGAAATCCAGCTTATCTGAAAATGAAACATTTAATAGCTCATCTATAAATGTCCACAAAGTTTTGATACTGATGAAACCAATAATGTTTTGGTATTTTACTGAGTTTGTTTTATTCCTGTAAATATTGTGAGCTCATAAACTTTAGCTGTGTGTCACTCTTTCGCCCAGAAAGAGACTTGGAAAAGATGTGTTCTGATAGAATGAAACCAGTTTACAGAACACAAATGGAGACAGTTTTATATTCAAGTGTGCATGTATATCATGTGTACATTTATGTTATGGACAAGTTGAATTAAGGTTTCTTTCAAACAGGCTGTGAAGAATTGAAAAAACTTGACCTGACAGCAAATTTCATTGGTGAACTCTCCAGTATTGAATCCCTAAAATGCAATATACATCTGAAGGAACTGTTTCTAGTGGGTAACCCATGTACTGAATTTGAAGGTTATAGACAATTTGTAGTGGCAAGTCTTCATCAATTAAAAGTAAGATTTTAAAACTTAAATTTTAAATCCAAATAAAAAATGAGTACTGTCGACTGAACATACGTATCTTGAACAAAATAAACACCTGTACTGCGCAAGTTGGTAGAATTTTTCTTAACGTCCACAGGAAATTAAATTCTGTTCCAAATAATAAATTACTACAATAAATAGTATTATAGTAATTGGTTCTATTTTGATGGAACCACAATTATTCATTAACCTTTTTGTCATCTTTATTGGACATTCTTAAACAAAGGGGTTTTTTTGGTTTTTTTTTTGGTTTTTTTTAGTAAATGTATTGTACAGTTCTGGCACTTTTTTTCTTATTTGTTTTTATATATACAATGTATTTTTAAATTATTAGCGTGATTGCAGAAAGTTAGTGGGTTGTTGGTACCATTCCAACAATATGTACCACACCTGCAGTGTAAGACAGTAAAAAGATCCAAATTGGTGTAAAATTGCACTACACTGCATTGGCTGTAAACAGATGCTTAGAGATTGTGGTTTTGTGCTATGACTGAACTGATGTAATGATTTCCTGTCAATGAAGCAGTCCCAGGCCTGAAATATGCTCTCACAATTTCCCTCAGAAAAGCACAGGCGCTGCTTAACTTATTAAGAGTAGATTCAACTCACTCAGTTGGCAATAAACTTACACATCACAAGAAATAATTTTGGGCTTGATCAAAGTCAGACAAATACCAGAAATGGTTGAAGGGACTCTATCTACTGTATAGTATAATAAGACTAATTAAAATTCCTGGAAAATGCTAAAAGCAGATCTTGGACACACAAAACCATTTTCAGATCTGAATAGCAAGTTATTGTTAATTCTTTGTAGTAAAGTATAACTTACATAGTGCTATGGATGTGTGAAAGATGCATTTCTAATTATAGACAGAACTTAATTATAGAAATTAAACTACAATCTAATAGATTTATTGATTTGAATATGTCTATAATTTCTCACATATTTATATTGATTTTTTTCCCCCTTGGGAAGTATTTGGATAGTAAAGAAATAGAACGTTCAGAGAGGATTAAAGCACTTCAAAACTATCCAGAAGTGAAATGGAAAATCAGAGAACAGGAACGAGCTTACCTTCTCAAAAGGGCCAGAGAAAAGGAAGAGGCTCAAAGAAGGATGCAAGAAAAAAAGGATGAGAGACAGAAACAGCTTGGATTTGACAGGTAACAGTAAACAACAACAGTTTGTGAGTAAACATCATTCTTCCCTTTCTCTATTCAGAAGTTTGGCTTTTTTCATTAAAGAGTTTATATAATTCCACTTAAATATTTTTGTTCATCTTGTTGATTCAAGCAGAGTTATTTCTTCTTGTGCATGTTATCTCTAATGAAAAATATAGTTAATTACAAACGTAATTTATTATTGACCTGCAGACACAGTTCAATAGAATTTTTTCTCCCAAAACTCCAAGCTAAGTTGTCTGGGTGCCAAAATAGTGTAATTGATAGTTTCTTTCAGGAGAACAGCTGGAAATTGTTATTTAAGGTAAAGCAGGAGTTCCAGAGAAAGCAGCTGTTCACCTATAATTGCTTTTGCCTTCGCGTTATAACATCTGAAGCCTGAAATGGAACACTGCAGGCCTTTGGTGTTGATTTTCCTACTTCTTCCACTTCATGTTACTGATATTACCTAGACAGCAGCAGGATTTTTGCCTGGAGCCATCTTCTACTGCATTTGCCAGCCATCTTACTTTTAGTCCCATAGACACTGTTTCGTGAAGCTGCCTGCAGAACTTTGTCCTCACAGATCACACTTGTATCATAAATTTAGTTTTCTCTCTCTATTGAGAGATTTACAGAAGCTTAGAGCTAGGGAGGAAAAATGATTCCGGTGTTAAGATGGCATTTGAGGAGATGCTCATTGCTACCTTATAAATTTATAATCTGTCTCTGCCCGGTATTGGGAATTCTTAAACAGCACATGGACTAAAGGTTTTCTCTCACCTGAAAGTGGTGAGAGTATCTGAAAATTCTGCTTCTGAAATTAAATCTATTGAACTATCTATCAAGGTTTTCAGGGGATTAGGTATAGCCATACTATCACTTCATAGTCAGGTAAATTAAAAATGTTATGTCAAAATGTACTTTGTTGATTGATAAAAGAAGCAGAGCAGAGAATGTTCTCCAAATATATAAGATACCATTCTTGGTAGGAATTGTACCGTTATTATTGGGTGGAAAAAATATTATCGCAGTAATTTATTAGCAAGTTACTCTTCCTTCATTTCACTGGGATAATATTTCAGTGATCTTGTGTAGCCCAGACTCCCAGCAGGAAAAACCCAGTCGGGCAGAAGGAGATGGCGAGCAGGAAAGATACGGAACAGTTGAAAATGATGACGAAGACAGAAGATTTTGGGAGGAGCCCACACCATACACTCCAGAATCTAGATTAGAAACTCACAGATATATTGAAGAAAAACGGAGAGCTAAAGACAATATGAGGTACTTTTTGTTTTAATATCTTCTATGGATTGAAGAAGGAGAAATTTTCAAAGGTACAGAGAACAGGCAGGTGAATGCCTGACATTAAATATTACTGAGAACTGACAGCTTAAGTCTCTGTTTCTTGTGAAAATAGGCTTATACAGTCTAAATTAAATACTCGGATTGTTCATTTTGTTTTCTTGCCTTTTCTAAACTTCATTTAGGTACTCCTTATTTTATTTTTCCTCAGAGTTTTTAAATATAATTTCTCATTTCAACTTCATTTTATGGAGTTTAGAAGTTTCACTTTTCTGTCAGCTAACTGTTCTGTGTAGTTCAACATTTAACATTCTGCTAAAAACATTCATCCATAGTGCAGATTGCATTATGCAAATGCCATACAGGCCATGCTACAAGTTTTTTGCACAAGTGGCATTTCAGGCACCTTTTCTATGTAACTGAGAAATTTTTTCTCATTCTTTATTAGAGATATTTGTCACAAGTAATGAGATTCTTTCTGTTACCTGTGCTATTTGGCATGGTGAATCTGAAGAAGTCTAGTCCCTGAAAAGCCTTTAAAACTTTATAAATTTGTTACTGGTTTTGCTGAACATGCAAAACACATGCAGATACTAGCAAAAAACCCCAGTATTTTATTGTCACTGGCTTACCACCTCCACAAACAGTGTAAATAATGTCTTTTTTGTTTTTTGTTTTTTTCTCTCTTTTACTTATGTTACATAATTTGTACCAGAGATTTTTTTAGGTGTTCTTTTTAAGGACTTGCTTTTTAAAAGTTTTGTCAAGCCTAAGTATTGAAAAAGTCAGTCCTGGGGAACTCTCCAAGAAATCTGGAAATGTGCGTAACTTGTTGCTATTATTAATTCAAGTTCTAGCACTTTCCTGGAAGAACTACTGTGAAACCCAGATTCTAGCCAGTTCGAGTTTTGCTATGTTTGGAAGTGCCTTGCTCTAGTCAAAAGCAAATGTGTTCCAAATGCTTCCCTTTAAGGATTCGAGGAGAGTCCAAATAGTGTTATAATAAAGATGGAATAATTCATTTCTACATTTTTCTAAATTTCCAAGGCATTTAAAGGAGTGAAAAATCCTTTCATGGCTCATTTTGATTTGGTGTTGAGAAGGGTTCAGGGCACGTCCTTAAAATGGTTCACATGAATAGACAATTCCATCTGGGAACAGATTATTAAAAGCTAACAGGTGGTAGAATATAATTCGTGAGGTGTTTCTGAGAACCTCTTTAGAACAGAGTGGTGGTTCATTCACTTTGCATTTAAGTGTCAAGTGTAGGAATTCAGGTATGGAGATTGGCAGCCCACAAATCCCACATGAAAGCTGATTTATATTATAGAATGGTATTTAACACTTGGATAATTGTCTTTCTTAAATAGAAATTGGTTTTATGTGGTTGTTCCAGTAGCTCTACTTAAGTGTTTTTATTTCCTCTTCAAGTCCATTGTATTTATAGACCAAATCTATTTTTATGGGTTTTTTTCCCCAACGTGTTCTAAATCTAAAACATTTTATATCTATCATTAGTGATTTACCTTTAACGTTCTTTTAATCTTGAACTTATAGTGAGAAATAGGTTCAGGAACAAAAAAGAAGCAATGCATTGCTGTTGAGGTTTTCTTGAGAAATGTTTTCCTTTTTAATGTGCTGGCTGAAGTGGCCATACCTACTGCATTGACCAGCTGAAGAGTGGATTAATGCAGCGTGACAATTACAGTGCTGTACTTTTAAAGAAAACAGCCATATTTTTACATAGGTGCAAGCAGACTTCTTTTTTGTGTTACTGAGATTCCTTACTCTTCCTTCCCTTGCTCATAATCTAAACATTTACACAGGAAAATACCAGTATTACAAATCTTAATGATCTTACTGTGATCTGCTTTATTTATTGCACTAAATGAAAATCAGATTTAGTTTAATTGCTGATAGCTGGAAATGGATAGTGAATATTAAAGTAATATATCAGTACATCATCAATACATCAGGAATATGTATTGCAGTTTTTGAACAAAGAACACACCAAAAAATATAATATATGCATCAACAAATAATCTATATGTCTGCCCTTTGGTCCTGCTGTATCCTATTTGATGCTGCTTGCAGTCTTTTGACCATTAAAATTCTTTTTGCTAGAGCAAAATAGTGATTGAGAGACAGATGCTATTTGGAGGCAGGCCAAGCATTTGTTCAGTGGGAGTAATCAAGTGAGCATGAGTAAAAATTCTTTAGAATTGCTTGCCCATACATCAAACCAGTTATCAGTGGCAACACCTCGTGATGAGTTTGACCACTCCTAACTAGAAAAATGTCCCATTTCATATGTTTAAGCCATCCATGGTTTTCTTGTGGTATACCAGATAATTTGATCTATTTCTGTTTGATAAGGGACATGGTGACATGCAGAAGAAGTTATTGTCCATGTAAGATGTGACATAAATTATTTGCTCATCTTTAGATGACGCTCTTAATGTGCAATTAGACCTGTGATGTAATCTGTTTTGTTCCTGAACTAAATTGTAGCCTTAACATCAAATACCAGCTAATTCTTACCTCTTGCCATCCTCTTCTTTATTTTTGTTATTAAACATAATAATAGCAAAGTTTTAACCATTATTGTAAACAATTTTTCTTTCTGTTTTGTTAAGGGAATCAAAAAAGAGACAAAAGCCTCCTTGGACATTGGTCACTGCAGAAGGAAAAGTTCTGAATGTGAATGTGCCTAAGTATGTAAGGTTAAGAGGTTAAACAGTCTAATCTCTCTGTAGCTGATTTGGGCAACTATTTCAAGATACATGACAATATAAAAATAAGAAGGCTGAAAAATTCTTGTTGCAGTATTATATTTCTTGTGGGAAAACTATTCTAAATTTATATTCTGATGCTGGAAAAAGAATCAAGTTTTTGTTAACTGTTGAAGATTGTTTAATTTAACATTTTTGTCTTTAAAGATTGAAGAACTTATTTTTCTGTAAAAGATAAGAGATATTTTAGTCTTTTCCCTTGTATGGTAAGGCTCTTCCTTGGAGCATCTTGCTTATAGTGTAAAAAGTTTAACTGGTTTGGCTGTTGAAGATAAATGTGTATAAGAAGCTGCTTTAAATGTGGAAAAATACATCCCAGTAATATTTCTGAACAAAATCATTCTGTCCTCTGATGACAGATGTAAAAACTGGCAGAACTGGGAAGGCTAATCAGCTTCTGTAGCAAGAGGCCCTGTGACACAGAGTGAGGTCTCCAGCAACAGAGGATGGGGATACAGGGAAGTGTCTTGTGTTTTACCATTGCCAAAGGCACTTGAGTATTCAGGTGTTTTGGAATGAGTTTCCAGGGATATCAGCCATTGGTTTCACTTAAACCAAACCTTCATTTTCTAAGGGAAAGTAGGAGACTGAGTACAAACATTATTTCCTTACACAGTGCCCCAAAGGGCCTCCTACAGGAGACTGGGATGAGAAAGTGGCCACTTACCTCTCTGCTGTCCTCTGAAGAAGTTTTTCCATTTAAGACCAATTTAGCTGCAAAACCAAATATATGAACATGCTTATCATTAGCATGAAGACTGCTTTCTAAATCTTGGAAATTTAGAAATCCTTGCAAATTCAAGGAATTATATGTAGTGCACAATTTTCAATAGAACAGAGAGAACTAAGGTAGTGGAAGAGTTTAGTGTCATGTTTAGTGTCATGTAGAGCCATGTTTAGTCTGTTTGTACCAGGAGATACTTTCCATGATATTGATGTACTTTTTCAGTAAAAATGTGTTGACTGAAAAAAAAATATATATAATTTTCTAATCCAAAAAAGACAAGCCTAATATAATTTAAATCTTGTGCTAATAGAAGTTGATTGTGCCTCTGAAAAGCAGAAACATTTAAACTAAATCTCTAGCTATCTTTTTTAGAAGAAATAGAGTTCACTATTAGTAGCATCCCTGTTTGTGTCACCCGAGTTTTCAGAATTTAGTCCATGGATGTGCCCACATAAAGCCAGACCAATAAGCATTTTTTGTCATGGCTTCAACAAGAATGTCACAGCTGTTCAGTGCAATCTGGCAGTGTATTGGAGAGACATAAAGAAAGAGATACAAGTAAGCAGATGGTGTTCTCCAAAGTTTTTGCTTCAATGTGGAAGTCTCATGTCCATCAAAATTTCCAAGCTTCTCTGATGTTCTTTTGGAAGGTTAGGAAGAGGAATGGCTGCTTGCTGCTGAGGACAGACTATTTCTCTTCTTCAGTTCCAATTAAGATTCCTCCTGGAAAATTTTATAATTCTGTTCTCTTGTTCAACCTTCATGTTTTAGTGGATTCTCAAAATCAGTGATGCAGTAAGACAAAAAAGTCTGAACAGGAAGTAAAGTTGTTTTGTATTCTTTGCACTTTTCCATTAAAAAATACTCGTAAACGACAACCTCTGTAAACTTTCTTGCAAATTGACTGTATCAGAATATAGGAGAGCAAAAGAGTGAAAAGTAAATCTGGCAAATATTTTTATTGCTGAAAAAATTTATCATCTAATCTGTTAAGATTTGAGCATCTTTCTATTACCTGAACCCAACTTAGATATTTTAATGTCACTGAAATAGCCCAGAGAAATTATATTAAGCAAAACCCTTTCATTTAATACTAATAACTAATCTATCAAAAGCTTCTCATTTGTAGGTAATTTCATTCTGTTTTTTTCTCTGCTTTCATTCGTGGGAAGTGTTCGAGAGTATGAGCAGAACTTATAGACTAGATCTCCTTACAGTTGTAGTAATAGATGGCGTCAATTCATAACTCGTAAGAGTCATTCTCAGTTTTAAAAACACAGCCAACAGATCACAAACATGCAGCTAATAAAATGTACAGGCTCATTTTCAACAAATATAGAGCTTACAGAATCACGGATATTATGCAAATCGTGTTTTACTTTGGAAATGCGTAAACAGATATTTATACTTGGGGCAAATTAATTACTATGAACAAAAAAATGCATTTTTTTTTAACATACCATAGGGTTAGAATTACAAAGTTCTGTGTTTTTCATGCGTTTTGGAACTGTTTTTTTCTATGAAGATGTAATAGAGCAGACAGGTTTCACCAGCAGATGTCTCTCGTTCTGCACTGACAGAATGAGCTTAATTTTAACTGACCTTCAGCAGAGGATTTTTTTCTTTTTCTTGTGGTTTGAGTAGGGAGAACAGAAAATAAATGTGAGAATGACCTTGGCTCAAATGCTAGTGTTTTTTTCTGTTCATGGGGCAAAGTGAAACTCTTTCTAGATGATCACACAACGTATTGTCTAAATGGTGTTTGTATTCATCTAAAATTGCTAACAGCTGAAGTATGCTGTAATGTTTGCTTATTCACTCCGGTAGTATTTATCCTGGAAGTGTTTCTTGTCATTGTTATTAGGCTTCATTTCTCTTTGAAAGATGATGAAGAAAACAACCAGCTCATCTTGGATCTCGCTGTTTACAGGTCAGATTTTTTTTCCCTGTAATTTTTGCCACTCATAAGATCTAAGACACAGTGTTTCAATTATACTGCTCTCTGTAACGGGGACTTTCCAAGAGGAAAACAAATAACGTGATGGATATAGAACCAACCTTCAAACCTGTGCCAAAGAAGTGAAGCTGAATAAGCCAAAGGTCTTTCAGACTGTTCTGTTAATCCTGAAAGGGGACTATGTCTAATAGTCCTTTTGATCTTTTCTGCAGTCCACAGTCAGGTGTGTTCCACACCTGTTCTATTATACTTACGTAAAATATTTTTTATACTTCCTTGCAGATAAGGGCTGTAGGGAGTAGGTTTTTTACTCATTCTTTGGCCCTAGAAGTGCTCCAATACAGTTCATGTGCTTCTAGTTAAATTCTTCCCCTCCCTGAGACAGAGTAGGGTAGCCTTGTCCTATTTTCCTTGATTACTGGAAAGAGTCTAAGGCTTGTGGTAATTCTTGAAATGTACCAAGGCATTGCTTGGAAGAAATTTGGTTGAACCAGGCGAAATATGACAAGGAGATAGTACATATCCTGCTAAGCATTACAATGACCTTTTCCATTCTTCAGAAAGTGACTGGAAACCTGCAACTTTATCTATCCATAATAGAAAACTGTTACATAAAACTTGAACTAGTTCTATAGCACAGAAATATTATTCATGCCAGGTGTTCTTCCCTTGAAAGTCATTAATTTCCTTCAAAAGAGGTTTGCACTATGTTTCTGACTTATAAGATATAGGGTTTTTTTTGGAACCTCAGAAAACCTATTCAGGTGCAATAAATTGCTGGATGTACTATAGAATCACAGAATCATTTAGGTTGGAAAAGACCTTCGAGATCATTAAGGCCAGCCTTTGACCCATCATGACCTTGTCAACTACATCAAGGCATTAAGTGCCACGTACAGTCATTTCTTGAACACTTTGGGACCCTGGGCAGTCCATATTTTAATAGTCTGTGCTCACTTGTAAGAAATGAAGACTAAAACATTTGAAAAATCCACCTGTAAAGCAATGTTGTAAAAGAAGGGAAATGGGAAATAGGTCCATGTGCATTCATATGAGTCACATCAGGTGTCAAATGGTGAAGAGCATATGTTAAAGTGGAGCTTTTACAGGTGACAAATTTTGTTTGAAAGATTTAAAATTACTGTGCTTTCTGGGAATGGAAAGTATATTAGTTCATTGTTTTCCAGCAAATTCTGTACAAAAAAGAGAATTTTTATTATAAATTTATTAGTAAAGCCTTCAGAAGGAAAAGTAGCAAAATATTTTTGCAATTTTAAATAGCTCATATATTAATTTTGGTATTAATGTAAAGCACTGAACTAACAGATGGAAGACCTTTTTGTTTTCCTTAAGGATTTTGAATTCTCAGAGTTATACAATAGCTGATGTCATGGACGTGACAGAATTTAGACATTATTTTAATTGGCATTCACAGGAACATTATGGGCTTTTTTCCCCAAAACTTTAAATCCTAATAGTATTTTGTATAACTTAATAACTGAAATTTAAGTTTGTGCTTTGTAGACTGGGAAATCTTGAAAAAGCTATATGGTCTATTGTAGACTGATTCATTTATTTATATTTCATTCTGAAGACATTTGGACACTTCTCTACTTGATGTTGATGTGCAGACAACTTACATTCGAGTACTGGTGAAGGGAAAGGTTAGTGATTTCTTACTACATTCATTTCAAATCAAGAGTTAATGTTTGCCATAGTTATTCAGTGGACTCTGGATCTGACTTCTATAAGTTACCAATCATTTACATCTATGCAGAAAGAATGTTCTTTCAGTACCAACATCATTTTGAACCACACATAAACTGTGGAAGTCCTAACCAGAAGATGTACAAAGCCTGAAATAAAATTTCACTTTGCTTCTCTCCTCTCTTCTTATACTCCCCACACAGTGTACCATAATTCACTTTAGAAGAGAGCTCCCTAGTTGCCCTAGGCTAGAATTTAGCAATTTCACAATCTGGAATTTATAGCTGACAGAAACCAATGGATGTGTATTCTTTTGAAAGGGCATTTAAAATGTCATTCCAGTTTTCTCTCTTCTCAGTGGTTTTAATTTTATCATCATTTAAAAAAAAAAATTCAAAGTACTTCCACAGTAAACCAAAATCCCTATTTTTAACTGAGCCAGCTGCATAAACAAAACTTGAGAGTTGCTTTACGTCTTAATAGACTGGATAATCTTTCTCATTTAATTGCTAATATAAGTCAAGCATCATTTCATAACCTTCTTTAGAAATGCCACTTCAGGAATGGCAGCAATTCAGGAACGTACATCTGACTCTACTTGTAAGTAAAAGCTATTTAGCATAATTTATTAGGTTTAGTAATATCATACGTAAAGTGAAAGGATTAAGACCAGCAGTCCTTAAAATCAAAGGATGTGATAGTCATGGTTTTTGTATTTGTTCTATCCAGGTGAAAGAAAGAAAAAAATATTTTAGCATAATATACTTCAATTCTATATTGTCTCGTAGCCATTTCAGCTTGTGCTCCCTGAGGAAGTGAAGCCAGACAGCAGCTCTGCTAAAAGATCACAAACAACTGGTCATTTAGTTGTCACCATGCCAAAGGTATGTGAAATAGTCTGAGGAGACATCACACAAAGGTCCGTAAATGTTGTGAGTACTTTGGGAATGTGTCTGAGTTACAGGTAACATCTGGCTTGCTGAAGATACGCAGTCTAGCCTTTCCCATCAGGGCATATTTTCCAAAAAAGGAACATTGCATAAAGACAATTAAATTGCAGAGCCAAGCCTTAGTGTTTAAAATCCCTCTAAAGGAACATAATGAAAATCAGTATTAACAGAAATTTGTATTTCCTTTGCTTTAAACAAAACCAGCTTTTTGTATGCTAAGAGAGACTAGGCAAAACATGCAGTATTATGCAATTGTGTAAGAAGATAACTTCTTTTAAATAATAAAAATAAACACATACCTACTTCCTTTTTCCATTTGTGAAATAATAAGAACAAATCAGTTTATCAAAATGCATGTGGCACATGTATGTATGAAGGTTACATCTTTGTTCGGATAAAGGCATGATGCACTATTCTCACGTCTCATGTGTTTGGAACAAGAGTTGCTTTATTCATTTTCCCTTCATGCTCTTCCTGGCTGGAAAGAATCCCTTGACCAGCTGTACAAACTACTGTGACCATAGAGCAAGAAGGTTGTGGCAACATGGTGTTTCAACTGAAACTGCTTGGAGCAGACAGGGAGCTGGAAGTTCTAGGGAGGTGGAGTTCCAGAGATGAGAGTGATTGTATGGTGAAGTTCTAGATGCTGAGGGAGAAGTTAATCAGCTGCAGCATCTTCTGCTGTTATGCCTTTGGAGGGCTGGCTTGCTTTTAAGGCCTCTAGGACATCTTATCCTTTTGGCTTTTGGAACATGGTAATCCCTCCCAGGGATAATTATAGTGAAAAAACAATCTCTTGGTGCTCTAGCCTAGCCTTATCCTTCTAGCCTTTAGGAAGTTTCTCTGTTGTGTAAGGGCAGGGGACATGTGTGAGTCCACCAGAATATGTAAAATATAGCATTTCCTTCTGAAGGAAGAAGCTATTTAGCTGAAATAGCTTCACCTGCTATATGGGGTCATTTTTTTCTCTTTGTGCTCTGATTTAAATCTAAGACTATGGATCTAGTAGCTCTAACTAAAAAGTTATTTTTCATCTTTTGGCTTTTTCCATTTGTGGTTATTACCTTCTATGTTCCCTTCTACACTCCAGTCCCATACCATCTGTCTGTCCCTATGAGGACAGCCTCTCACTGAATCACAAACTGTCACTCTAGCATCAAACATGCAGTTTTGCCAAAAACTGTAAGAATACTGAAAATTGTACTTATTTGGTTAAGGTAGATATTTTCTTAATGTTCAAAATTCACTCAAATGAGAATTTATGTTTTCATAAATTTGTTTGAAAATGAGGCCTTGACATTTGCCATTTTGGATAGTGTAATTTTCAAATGTATATGAATAGTTTTGCTTAATAGTTACTTGTCTTTGGGTTATTTTAAGTACTGTCAGTTTTCTGTCCCATACTCTGCTTTTATTACTCATACATCTTGCTAGTCCCTTTGTGGATGATCAATGCCTTAGAAAATGTAAATATTTCCAGGAGTCTTTGGATATATATTAACTCTGCTGCCTGCCTATAATGTCATACCTAAATCAGCAAGATGAATATTCTCTCTTCATACTGTGATTGAGAACTGCCTTTATTCCATTATTAACTTTGTATTTAACCTACCTTGATATATTAGCTACACCTACGTATTTTACCTAGCCTGAGGCTCTGAAGCATGCTTCATCTCAAAATACATGATTCTCAGATATTTGTAAGACATGAGGAGTGAGAAGCAGTATAGAATAACTGGGTTGATGGTCTCAGCTTGGCTTTGGTTTGGTTAAAACTACTTGAGTAGCTTGGACATGTAGGAACAGACTGCTGGTCTGAAACCTTCCCAGATCTCGACTTAGACACAATCCCAGTGTATTCCTGAGAATTCAGTTTTACCCATGGGAATTGTAAGATTAGCAGAAGCACGAAGCATAAACAATAGAAGGAGAGAACAGCAACATATCTGCACCTGCTATTTTCCTGAGTGCCTGTAGGCTTAGGTTATAGCTAGCCAATGGTGGTATATTGTAGTTAGATAATAGCCCGTGAATCTATTGTAGTCATTTAGCAGCCAATGAATGTGTAACATGAATGATAACATACAAAACTGTATAGAAGAGATTGTTTCTTTGAATAAATGGCTTTTTGCCCTGGTCCGAGGCATTGTCTTTGTTGTGTCGCGACCACCCCAACAGCGACATGGCCACAGTAAGAGATGCATGAATGGAATGCTGCATGGTCCCTTTGTTGTCAGTGGATCCTGGAAAGCAGCTTTGCAGAAAAGCATCTGGGAGTCTTGGTTGCCACTAAGTTGAACATGAGTCAGCAGTATCCTCTTCTGTCAAAGAACACCAGCTGTGTCCTGAGCAGCATTAGGAGCATTGCCAGCAGGTGGAGGGACGCCATCCTCCCCCTCTGTTCAGCATTGGTGAGAGACACGTGGGGTGCTGTGTCCAGTGCTGGGCTAGCCAGTGCAAGAGAGACATGGACGTACTGGAGAGAATCCAGCAAAGGGCCACAAAGATGATTAAGGAACTGGAGCACCTCTCCTATGAGGAAAGGCTGAGAGAGCTGGGACTGTCCAACCTGGAGAAGAGAAGGCTCCAGGGGATCTTATCAATACACAGAAATACCTAAAGGGAGGGTGCAAAGAGGCAGAGCCAGGCTCTTTTTGGTGGTGCCCAGTGACAGCACCAGAGACAGTGAGCACAGACTGAAACACAGGAGTTCTCTATGAAGACCAGGAAACTTACTGTGAGGGTGAGCAGGTGTCTGCACAGGTCACCCAGGGAGGTTGTGAATCCTCCATCCCTGGAGATATTCTAAAGCCATCTGTATGTGGTCCTGGGCAACTGACTCAAGTGGGCCCTGCTTGAGCAGGGGGCTTGGACCAGATGAGCTCCATAGGTCCCTGCCAATCTCCAGCATTCTGTGATCCTGTGAACTTTATAGATTTGCTGACCAAAGATGAATCTGTGTTACTTCACAGCCATTGCATGTAACGGATACTAACCTATTGTTCACTGTTCTATATTACAGTCACAGAATCTGTTCTCTTCCCCTAGGACTGAAATAGAGTGCTCAGTTTAAATTTTTGGTGTATAGAGCCTCTTCAGATGATCTTCATCCATACAAATTTTATTGTTATTATTATTAATGGGATGTAATCTAGGAAGAAGGGTATAATGAATAATGATTAACAACAGGAAGACCAATAGATATTCTTCTTGCAGAATATTGTGGCTGATTTTATCAATGCTAGTTTGAGATCACCAGCTTAATGGGAATTCCTCTTAGTAAAATAATAGGAAGACCAGAATACATGCAATTTCTTCCAGGCTGTATCAGTGACAAGACAAGCTTAATGACTATGCTGCACTGTATTTAACCCTTTTGTTCCTGATAAACAGTTATCAAAATAATTTTTTTTTGCAACTAGATAAATGGCCTAGCACATTCCTTACGTAACTGAAATGTTGTCCACTAATCTAAAAATAGTCTCCTTATAATAAGCTTCATGCAATAGTATCCTAAAAATATCTCTCTTCTCAGTAACACAACAGAAATCTATGTGAATTCTAAGTGTTTTTCACTTGTTTTAGTGAGCTTCTGATCAATTTAATAAACCTTTCAGCATTCATCTTCCAGCCTGTTTATAGTTCCCCAGTCTTTAAAAACAAAAACAAAACCTCTTTCCTTGCCTCTCTGATGACCTTGCCACACCACAGATGTTGGAGATAGTAAATTCCACATGAAGTAAAAGAAAGGAATAATTTTCACATTCATTTCTGGAAACATTTTTTTAACCATATTACTTGCTATGCAACAAATCACCACAGAATGGGTGCCTTTCTAAGGCAGTGTTTACCACCATTTTTTGGAAGGTCATCAAAAGAAACAGAAGGACACAATGTTCAGTGAAATAATACAGTGACACTTTTAAAGTGTAGTGTTTATACTGCAATAATCCTCTGTATGGAGATTTTGTGTGAGTAAGGTGTCAATTGTGACTACACTGTACATGCCTCGTGTTCTGGGAAAAATATTTGTGACATGAAGCTTCTCAGATTTTGAACCTCTATGCTCTGGCAGCATCATCTTTGCAGATGATGCAGGAAAATTAAAAACTGAGAGATTCTTTAATATAATTTGACTAAAATTGGCATATTAAATAAATGATTTCATAAAATGTCATCAGTTGATTACACCAGCATTTTAATTACTGTCTGAGTAAAAGCATCAAACCCTAGTGTTATTAACAGGCAGGTTTTATTTAGGGTTCTGAGGCATTGTCTGTCATGTTTTAAAACTTCCTTATTTTAGTGAGTCAGAGAGAAAAATTTGGACTTTTGATTAATTCTTTATTATATTACCAGTCACAAATGAATGCTGACAGCTTTTTATTGCCTGGGCTTTCAAAAGCAATTAGAAATGTAAAGATCAACGAGAGTTAGATTCCTTAATTAATCTAAAAATAGGAGTGGTGTGTGTGTTATGCATATCAGTGTTATTTGATAGAATTACATTATATAATTCTCACTTATCTAGGTATGGTAAATGCAGTAAAATTTCATTACCATCGAAGGCATGTGGAGACATAGCTGTGGAACCCTAGAAATCTAATAATCCTTCAGCATAAATGTGTTTCAGGGAAACTCAGGGGAATTCCCATTGTAGAGTTAGAAAGCCATTGTAGGAAAAAACAGGTGGACTGAAAATATGAATAAAAATACGGCTTTTACATATTCCTTCTGTTTTCTCAAATATACTCCAGATTTTATTTAAAACATCTATATCTACAATTCTTTGATAATGATCTCAAAAGGGGTGCATTTTCTGTTTTCTAATTAATCAGAATCATAGAATATGCTGAGTTGGATGGAATCCATCAGGATCATCAAGTCCAACTCCTGGCCCTGCACAGGACACACCAAGAGTCACACCATGTGCCTGAGAGCATTGTCAAAGTGCTTCTTGAACTCTTCCAGGTGTGGTGCTGTGACCACTTCCCTGGGGAGCCTGTTCCAGTGTCCAGCCACCCCCTGGGTGAAGAACCCTTTCCTGATATCCAACCTAAACCTGCCCTGACACAGCTTCATGTCATTCCCTCGGGTCCTGTCACTGGTCACCAGAGAGAAGAGATCAGTGCCTGCCCCTCCTCTTCCTCTCATGAGGATGTTGAAGACTTCAGTGAAGCCTCCCCTCAATCTCATCTTCTCCAGGCTGAAGAGACCAAGTGACCTCAGCTGCTCCTCATACGTCTTCTCCACACCATCCTCGTGGCCTCCTTTGGAGAACAATTTTCCTCATTGATCACTGTCATTAAGAGATGGACAGTCAGTTACTGGCTTGGTGAAGGTCACATACCATTGTTATATCAAAAAGAAGAAAAATTATAGTATAAAATTTTATTATTATTGACCAGAGGTAGGAGGATATCTTCTAAGCAGAAGAGCTTTTATGTTAAACAATATTTGATAATTAATAGATGTTCTAGTAGGCAAATCCTAACCCTTCTCTAAGTTCCAATGTCAGTTCTTGTCAAGGATGTATTTTCTTATGAGTACAGAATCATCATGTTTCTTCACCATCCTTGAATGGTGTGCTCTGCGGACAAAGTAAGGAGCACGAGTCTCAAGGGGATCAATGGAATGAATTTCTGTTAAAAAAAAAGAACACTTGAGGGCCTCCTGAGAAAAGAGGGAAGGTACAAAGAAACAGACTTTCCTTCATCAGAGCATATACAGAATCAGAGGGGATCGGCCTCTTCACACTGATTTCCAGAAACAAATGACAGAAGCTACAGACTCTGTCTTTATATCATGTAGGGTTTAAAATGGAGACTAAATTCACAAGGCTTCTGGAACAGACTGCTCTCAAATCAATTGCACTATGAAACAGTCAATAAAATAAACTATTTGGTATAGTTCCTGTTCTTCTTCTTTCAAATACTTAAGGCATCCCTCTCCTATGCTGTTGTTACGAAGGGAAAGAGATCCTTTTGCAATGAGATACTCTTTTGTCAATAACACATCTTCCAAAAAATCATGGTGGACAAGTTTTCTTTGAGAAGGGGAATTCATTTGGACTTTGAACTTAAGATTCTGTTCTAGCAAAGGAGCTGAGAGAATTTGTGATCACTTGTCATTTGAATGAGGAGAAGTCCGGACTGCAGCTGATTTTTTAATAAAAATGTCAGAACAAGTACTTGGACACCAGAACCGAAATGCAATCAGTAATGGGCATTATTATCATGGTACTAAACAAGACAGCATATATTTAAATACAGGTAGATGTAGATATTTAAATACTCTTTTGTATATAATTTTATAAATGTTTGACAATAATTCCATTCATATAATTTGGTTTAACTTGCCTTGCGTCTGTATTTCAGGCTGAGTGAAAAGTGTTAAAGTGTAACAGAAAGAGTAAATGTCACAAGAGAAAATTTATGCAGACGCTCTCAATTTTCTATTTTTGAAAGATTATTTAAATGCTTGCAAGCAGAAGTGTCAACTTTTATGAGAATTATGTTTTGTCTATTTTTATTTTAGGCTAAAGAAATAATCCTGGCTAAGCACAACATTTCAGCTTCAATTAAACATTCTGACTGCAATACACAGCAAAAAAACACGAGAAGGTAATTCCTTTTTATCTTCTGCCGTAGTTTTATTTTTATCAGTGTGTTATTCACATGCCAGAATATGTACTTCTTTTATGTTATTGTTGAAAATATGAAAATATTGATTAGTGTAGAGTAAAAGTATGTCTAAAAGCTTTAGATTAATAACCTGTCTGGTGCTGTTTATTAAAAAGTGATCCACTCCAATAGCAGAGCCAAAAAAGCACTTATTTTTGCCTATCAGTTTTTTTTCCATCAGCTCATTCAGGTATATACTAAAGTGGTAATATACTAAAACAAAATCACCTACCAGAGAATGGCCTCTGCAGAGCTCCTTGCTGTGGAACCCAAGTCTGGAAACCTTTTAGAAAGCAATGATTTTGAATCTGTCTCGTGAATATATTTTCTTACTGTTATACAAGTTGATCTGCTGCTCTAGTAAATAGGTTCAGAAAGCAATTCTGCAAGGTTTTGTAACATAGATCCATCCTATTAAATGTGATGTCAACTCCAGCTCTTGAAACCTTGTAGTTCATGACTGCCCAAAGGAAGTGAATATCAGTGATGCACTATTTTTTGTTTTTACCCTTAGCAAGTGCTACTGTAGATAGACAGTAGGGTTCATGGACACTTGGACTAAGTACAAATACCATGATATATGTTTTAATCTTTCCTTTTCCTTTTGCTGTAGCCAGTGGCATTCATACCAGAATAAGATATGGTAGCAGCAAAGTCCCTTAAGCTGTTTATCTGTTTATATTTAAAGTGTTGCACTTGTTTCCTTGTTTGATTTCATTGTGGTGAATTTTGTTTAAAAGGCTAAGCAGTTAGTAAAAAATGGCATTTTGGATCGTGGCTGTTCTTGGTCTCAATATTTAGGACACTGGAAAAATGGTTCATCAGTAGTCAGTTGTAATTAATGTAATTAATTCTACTTTTAATTTCTTATTACTAATAAAAATCAGTCATTAGCTTCTTTTCTTGATGATCTGCCTTATGAGAAGATGATAGGGCACCTGCAAGAATTTGTTGAGGTTAGTAGTGAGACCCAAGGACTGCACCCTTTCCCTAGGCAGCAGTCATTACAACAGTGCATCATTCTGATTACTGAGCATTTCAAATATTTTTAGAAGGTCCAGGCCAAATGGAGGATACTTACTCTCCATTATGTTTGCGAAGTCATGGAAATCAGGTGAAGTCCTTGGTGACTGGAAAATGGAAATATTGCACCCATTTTTAAAAAGAGTAAAAAGGAGGATGCTAGGAACTCATGACCCATCAGCCTCACCTTGGAGATTTCTACTCTGCCTGGGAATCATGGAACAGATCCTCCTGGAAGCTATGCTGAGGCACATGGAGGACAGAGGGGTGATTCAAGACAGCCAGCACAGCTTCACCAGGGGCAAGGCCAACCTAGTGGCCTTCTGTGATCAAATGACTACCAGTGAACAGCTACAGTTGTCATCTGTCTGGACTTCTGTAAGGTCATGGTCATGGTCCCCCGTAACATCCTTCTCTCTAACTTGGTGAGGTCTGATTTGGTCCTGATCCAACTGTTCAGTGGATCAGGAATTGGTAGGATGGATGTGTCCAGAGTGGAGTAGGCAATGACTCAATCTCTGGATGGAGATCACTGACAAGTGGTGTCCCTCAGGGGCCCATACTGGGACCAGTACATTTTCATGTCAAGCACACTCTCAGCAAGTTTGTAGGTGACTCCAAGCTGGGTGGTGCAGTTCACATGCCAGAAGGTGGAGATGCCATCCAAAGGGATGTGGACAACCATGAGAAGTAGGTTCACGTGAATGTCATCAGGTTGAACAAGGTCAAATGCAAGGTGGTGTACATGGGTCAGGACAATCCCTGGTATAAATAAAGGCTGAGGAAAGAGGGGATTGAGAGCAGCCCTGAGAAGAACTTTGGGATACTGGTGGATGAAAAACTGGACATGAGCAGGCAGTCAGCACTTGCAGGCCAGAAAGCCAGCCGTGTCCCGGGTGGCATCCAAAGCAGCATAGACAGCAGGTTGAGGGAGGGGATTCTCTCTGTCTGCTCTGCTCTACCAAGACCCCACCTGGAGTTCTGCATCCAGCTCTGGGATCCTTAGTACAGGAAAGACATGGACCTGCTGGGGCTAGTCCAGAGGAGGGCCACAAAAATTATCAGAGGGCTAGAGCACCTCTCCTATGAGAAAAGGCTGAGAGAGTCTGAGTTCTTCAGTCTGGAAAAGATAAGGGACACTTTCTAGCAGCCTTTCATACTAAAAAGAATCCTGTAAGAAAGATGTGGACAGATTTTTTAATAGAGCCTCTGGAGATAGGACAAGTCATAATTGTTTTAAAATAAAAGAGGGGAAAGATATAAGAAAGAATTTTTGTGTTATGAGGGTGGTGAAACGCTGGCACTGATGCCTTAGGGTTTTTAGCTTTCGTATTTTTCATGTTCTTTACTGCATTAGTGTGTGTGACTCTGAACTCTGTGTAAAACGGTAGCCAGCTTTCCCATGTTAGTCAGACTAAACAATCCTCCTGGGCCTGTACAACCAAGGCCATGCTACTGCTGCTCAGGTCCGAAAAGTATAAAGAAAAATAATTCAGAGGGGGGCAGACCAGGGGATTGTTACTTCGTATCTAAAGCTAGGGTTGGACAATTAGCTTCTGATATGCTAATAGACCAAACCTATATCTGTCTAAAAAACTCGTGACTCGTCGTCCGGTTTTTGGATCCATCTTGGGTGTAGTCTCTTGCTGAGGCTCTTGTGCTGCCCAAGGTGTATCTTTTAGAGGCCTTTAATAAATACCTCCTTTATTCCCTTGCTCTGTCTAGTCTCTGTTTCAGGTAGCCTCTCCAGGCATCAGCACCAGTTGCCCAGGTAGGTGGTGGATGACCCATCCCTGTAAACATTCAAGGTCAGGTTGAATGGGGCTCTGAGCAACCTGATTTAGTTGAGGATGTCCCTTGCTCATTGCAGAGGGGTTGGACTAGATGACCTGTAAATTTCCCTTCCAACCCAAACCATTCTGTGAGTCTATTCTATGACTCTTCTTTGCAAAAGGAATGGTGTTTTTCCACAGAAGTACAGCTTAATCTTTAAATGCAATACAAGAAGTAAGTTAAAAAAACAACTTGTGGGTTAGGAAAATACATTAACTTAGAACCCTCTGTCTGCCTTTAGTTTCGGCTGCGTAGTAAATTTAAATTATAATGGGAGCATGGAAGTAATAATGTGAAATGGTGCCCATTCCTGCCAGCTGATGAACTAAAGATACTCCGTGGCATAGTGAAACTCCAAGAATTTGTGTTTGATTTCTATGCAGTTTTAAGTAATTATGAATATGCTTCCTGCAGATTTTGAGGGCTAAATATTACAGGAATATGTATCACAAAAGTAGAAGTAGGGAAAGAGTCTTTGAATTACACTTCTTTCTAAAAATAGTATGGTTTGACCTCTTTAGCTGAAGAGTTGCTGACTAGCCAGATGTTAAAAATTTGCTGAATAGTTGTCTCTTAGATTACAGAAGAACATTCATTACAGTGATTACACTTGACAGCTACAGATGTCTTAGCTAAATGCTGTCAGACATATAATCTGCCAAACTGTAATGTAGAGCTTTAAATCTCTTTAACTCTTGTTAGCTAGATTATATGATGATACTGTCATTACTTCTGCCATGTATGAGAGATTTCTTCTGTGACTATATACGAAACTGTATCTGCAGCCTTCAAAGTGGCAAGTTTCTGTGGAAGGAATTTGACAGACTGATCTATTGTACTTACAAAGCCTCTATTGATGCTGTAGCTGAGTGTGCCATTCCTTACTGGATCTGGCCTCACAGTTCAGCTCTAAGATAGCAAAGCTGAGTTCTCCAGGGCTACATAGAGGAAATTCAGAGGTAGGTAGGAACTGACTTTTCTGAAGTCATGCTGGAAATTTTAAGAGTAACAGTTGCATAAAGTCAATAATCCTTGTCTCTTAGCTTCAGCTTTAGACTATTCTTCCTTTAGCATGTTGGAGAAAAAAAAAAAATAAATAAAACTCGAAATGTCTGTAAATGTAAATATACACACATTTGAATTCATCCAGTAAAGAAAGATACATAGGAATACAACTTTTTTCTTTCATTTTTGGAATTTTCTTGGATTTTTTTTGTTCTGTTTTTTATGATTGTAGATCTTTATATATAGAGAGGTTGACAAATGCAGCCAGAGAATGGTTTAATTTGGAGAGGCAAGGGAATGGAGTGGCAATTTCTGCAGAATTAAAAACTTATCAGCAAGTTCTGATCTATACACACCTTTTATAATGAAATAAGGAATGTAAGGTAGAGGTGATTTCTATCTTTGTAGTTCAGGCATTGCAAATCTGACTGCTCTAGGTGTCTTCTCACCTCTTAGCCACGCAGGAGTGCACTGGGTGACCAAGCCAGCACGTGCTCTAGAGAATACCATGTACTACATTAGGCTGGAAATCTGGCTTAGATTCTACTGGAATCAGTTCTTAGTGGCAGTGAATAATGTTTGGCTTTTGGCAGTTTTTTGTTTTGTTTCGGTTTTGTTTGGATTGTTTTTTTCATCTGGATTCTTAAGGAGAAAAAAAAGAAAAATATGCTGCAGGATTGTCCACCTCTGTCTGCTGGTGTACACATAAATGTCTTTGAACAGGTTATCCAGTTTCAACCAAATTTCACTAATTGAGAGAGACATAAAAAATAAAATTACCTATTAGTTATATTGAACTTGAGACTGAGAAAATTTGAATGTTTTTAATCACTGTTGGGTTTTAATTCCAACTTTTTTCTAGCACACGTCATGATGACATCATTAACATAACTCCTTTTATGGTTTGCAGTTTTAGTGATAAACAAGCATTACTTTACTTTTCTTGGAGAAGTCTTTGGTTTTAGTTGAGCTTTGCTTATTAACAAATAAAGAATAAAAGACCGATTATTTCAAAAATTATCTACAGCTATCTCACTTGAGATGTAACAGTGTTGCTAAAGATGAAACATACTGCAAAGTTCTGTTTTACTGGATGGCCCTGATTTAGCTTGGTTCATTTTGGTGAAGAGTCAAAGAACAAATTTGTGGTTAAAATTTGTAGATGTAAGAATAAGAATCTTTCTTTGTGAGTGAGGAGTTCTAATTTGAATTCTTGAAGCAGTCCTTGTGAAATGCCTTTCCACAGACTGAATGGCTGAAAATGTCTCCCAGTCTTACATTCCTACAGTTTACACAGAGAGATAGAGATGTGATGAGACGGAAGGGAGAGAGCTCCATGTTGCGAAGAGAAATACAGTAGAACAAAATGAGTCATTTCCTCAGGACTGGGAAGGGGAGGTAAGATGAGGTCAGAAGCTGAATGGCATTGCAGACAAATTGATCTGAAAGAAATGCAAGAGGATTTATGTGATCTTTCAGAACCCAAATTCTCCTCTATGTCTAAACCAAGCACAAACATTTCAATGTGAAGAAAGCCAAGTGTGTCTTGAATGGCCTGAATGAAGAGTGGCCTGAATGACAGATGACTAAATGCGTGCAAAGATCACAAATGACAAGTCAGTTATCAGTTCTATTGAGATGTAATGCCTTTGATAAATACCTGGGATTAGATCACAAATCTTGAGAGTTGAATAGTTTGCAGAATTAATATTTTCTGGCAGTGAAGTTTGCTAGCTGTCATGAAGACATTGAGAACTTTTAGAATGCAAGTAATATTGTATGGGAAAGGAGGACTCATAGGAACTGTAATTCAGTTGATTTCTTAACCAGAAAGTGTAGTCAGATATGACTAAGCAACATATTAAAAATGATTTTTACTCAAATTAATCTCAAAGTATGGATTCGTTTGCATTCTCATAGAGGCCTGGAGCTAATCAAAACAGAGGGTGTACATCTCTATCATTTGACTAATGAGGAGAACAAAGGGTGGGGTGCCTCAGAAGTGATTTGAAAATTAATTTGCACACAGGCATCTGATAATCCTTAACTGTAATAAAGGTGAGAAGGCTTCAGAAATGTGCCCTCCTGGAAAAAAGCATTCTCAAGAGAACACTGCAGTTAGTTCCTGATGATTGCAGTCTAAAGTAATCTTTGGTTGTGTGTATGGGACAAGGACAAAAGTCTGAGGGCAGAGATGGACTTTAAAGTTGCTTTCTAACATTCCATACTTTGAAAAAACTTGGTTAGAATAAAGTGTGTTTTCAGTATATGTTTCCCAGGCATTTAAGGGTTTCAAGTTTGACTGACAAATTTAACAGTGAAAGGAGTGAAAATAAGATATTATAGCCACATGTAGAAATTCAGAGTCAATTTGCATATTGCAGATATTGGAGCATATTTCTTGCTTGCAGACAAGGTCAGTTTAAAATTTAGTATCTTGAAGTGATAGATTCAAAAGAAGAAAAGGGATGGAACAGGGAAGTTGAAAATGTCACAGTGACTATGATTTTCTGTCTAGCTTTTAGAAACGTGGACTCTAGTAATATATACATTCTCAGTCTGATTAATCCTATTTATGAAATATATTTGTCTTTTAGAAAAGAATGACCTAGATATCATCAGCCTTTTATTTATCAGAACATTTACTGCTGATTTGTTAGTTTTTCTTCACTGTTGTTTTGTACCTGAAAAATGTATTTCGCTCTACCAGTATTCATGTCTTCCAACTGATTCCAAAAGACTCCACTTACAGCTTCATTTCAGATTACACACATATATGGAGATTTGAAAGGCCTCTTACACAATGAAAGAGGAATTAATTTCCCAGGTACTTCAAAAACCATAATAATTTGCTTAGATTACCTAGTAGATTTTTTCTAAGCTTATATTTTCAAAAATTGAGACCAGAGTATGACAAGTGTCAAACATTCGCTATCAGTTTTTAATATACTTAAATAAAGATTTGTCTTCTCTAAGCTCTCAAGTATATGGCATTCCATATACTGGAATCACTCAATTTTTTTTATTCACGAGAAGGATTTATTAGTAGTTTTTCTAGTATGATAATGATTTTCTGTCCTATTTCATTCACAATGTTAAAAGATTTGAAAAAGTGCCTCTTCAAAGCGGTTGGTTGTGACTCCTAAATATCTTTAGATATCCTGATACCAGAAAGGAAACTTTCAATCACATGTCAATAACCATATATTCTGGACCAAAGATATGAGAAATCTCTAGCAATCTAAATTTTATTGAAATTCAGAAGTTGAAACAGGGAAATGTAACTGCCAAATCATTTAAATATCAAGTATGGGGATTAAAGATTGTGTAAACGAAAGTGCAAATTATCAAGAAATACCAAATTATCAGATATGCCGTGTGTCACACACCAGATTGTTCAGTAGGCTGCTATAGTTATGCAAAACCTTCTTGTGGAGTCTTCTAATTTTATTCTTTAAAAGCCTAGTCAAACTGTGTGGAGGTAGAAATAGCCTTTCAAAGGGGAAAAAAAGTCAGGAAGAAAGAAAGGATTTAATTTATTTTTGTGTGGTGCTCTAGTGTTTGACCATAATTTTTTAGGTAGAGAACACGCGGCGGCAGGTAGCAGTGCCAGAAACTGTGAACTTCATCTATTTTTAGACCTGAACTTGAAATAGTTTGCAAACACTAAGATTTTCAGATATGTTCTCTAGTTGATCCTGGAAAGAATATTTTTGTTTCCGAAACATCTGTTTTACCATTGCTCATGGAAGAGCTTCAGCAACAAGATAATTTTTATTCTGCTAGGTAGAATTACATGGAAAAAAACCCTCATTCTTTCTTCAAAAAAATGTTCAGGTGGTTCCCCTTGACCTCGTCAATATCCAGCCTCTTTTGCATAAGATTGCAGGATGAGAGCAGCAGCTCTCCAGCAGATCTGTGTTGTAGCTGCACCGATTTCAGCCTGAGTCTTGCTGTCAGTCAATAGTTGTATCATGGTAGCTATGATACCACTGTGAAGCTTTACTAAACAGATATAGACTGTTTGATCATGTTCATGTAAGTACATAAAAATTCACTTCCTTTCCGGAAAAATTCACCTGTGCGGGATTCTCAGTCTTACCTGTTGCCTGTTGCTAACATACTTCTAGATTACGTGTGTTGATGCAATTTTGAGAATGGCTGATGCAATAACCTTTTCATAGCTTGTTTATGTGGATTGTTACTTATGACGCTCACTGTTAATTCATTTCTGGTGTACTGAAGTTTATTCTGCTACTAAGCAATAAGATATTCAAACTCCATGATTGTGTTTTCATGACTGACAATTTGTACAATTTTAGAGCTGTTGAACAAATGTGAAACACCACTGCTAATTAAAATACTTCAAATCAAGGAAATTCTTTTCTAGCATATGATGGAAGCACTGGCTGAGCCTAATTTATTTTCATGTTTATGCTTTTTTAGCTTTTTCTGAGGTGCTTCAGATTAGTGGTAAATGATTAGATGAATAGTCTGGGCAGGGTCTGCTCTCTTTGCAATCCCACCAACAGCTACTGATAAAGTGATTCCAGGTCACGGCACATTTAGTAAATTACATAGGAAACAAAAATGCCCTTTACTTTTGGGGGATGAACACTTTTTAGAATGTTGCCACAAATTGAACACATTTTCGTTTCATTAAATATAGTGCAATATCAGAAAAAAATCTAGCTTTATAAATTGAAGAATGCTTAGGAGAAAGAAATAAGACTTTTCTTGTATTTGTTTTCACTACCCATAAAATTCTACTCTGAGTAATTTTTGCTTATGCCACTATTTGGGAAAGATTTATCCAGTTTATTAAAGCAGTCAGCTTCTCTGGCTGTTTTCTGCTCAGAAAAAATGATCAAATAACTCTTTTAGTATGGGAAAAATCTAATGGCATAGAGCTGAAAGAGGAGGTTAGGCTGGTGACTGCCTCTTCTGGTACTCATGGTTTCCTGAGCATAGAATAGGAGCAGAGGAGAAACCCTCCCACAAGCCCCTCTGCATCTCTCCTTCAGTGGGACAGAGATCCTGCACACAGGTGAGGGCTCGGATGCCTACTCAGATCTCCCAGAGCCTTGATGGAGAAGCACTAGCAGAATCTGGAAGCTGCCCTGCAAAACTCTCTCTATTTTAACAACTAAAGACGGTGTATTTTCAGTTTAAAATCTTTTATTGTACTTTATTTACAAATTTTCATTACCTGTGTTGTCATCTGAGAAATGCGTTCTGTCATGCTGTGACTTCGCCTCCCTCTTGTGTGTTCTGTTTCCAAGGAGCCTTTCTGATCTCCTGGGTAAACACAGTTTTCTCACATCTCTGAAGGGTGAGGCACTGTCTTTTCTAATGCTGAGCTGGGAAATGTGACTCAGTATAAAATGGAGTATGAAGATGTACAAATTGTGTTGTAATTTGAAGAAAGTAAATATAATTGTACAATTAAATTTCCATTTTGCCATTTTTTCATGTAAACAGTTACAAAATGCATGAAAGCAGGTTAGATTTTTTCCATTTAATCATTGAGCTCCTTTGTTAGAAAAGAACAATGAGATTAAATGCTGCAAGACAGAGAGTATGTTTCAAATCTTCGATCATGTGACATGGATAGGTTGCCTTAATGAGTGGCCAGTACACATTTCTAAGTGCCATCTGAAAGAGTATCCTTAATAGCAATAGAATCTGAAAATTGTGTTAAAACTCTGACTCTTCTTATAATTTATATTTTTTTTCATAATAAAAACGTGGTGAGGATTCATATTGTCAAAATATAAAAATTAGCTGATCAAGGTACACAAGTTCCTACAATTGTATTTGCTCTCTAAATGAAAATATTTCTGTTTTCCAGAGATGGACCTGTCACCTAGAAATTAATAGACAGCCAGCATAAAGGAACTGTGTAAAAATGAACAGAAAAAAAAAGAATTAAAAAACAATTAGATTTTAAAAAATAATGTTACATCAAAAGCCAACCATTTGTACTGTGATACCAGCAGTCACCATGTTCGGATATAAAGGGAATTACAGATATCTAAAATTAACTTTTAAAGTCTGGAGACTAAGGATTCTTTTGTACAAAATCTTAGAGATTTTGTATTACTTTTTTGTGTTTACACTTAGAGTTTTTATTTAGCAATCAATTCTCAAGTTACAAGAACACTTAACCCTGATTTAATTGGACTCAGTAACAACCCTCATACCAAAGTCAGTGTGTTTATAAACAGGCACCCAAAATAGAATCATAGAATCACATAATAAATTCAAACAGTCCTGTTATATTTGACAATGAAATTAAGTTTTTTCTGTTTATTTCCCTCTTGTCTCAGGAGTGGACAAGTTGAGAAGTTGGAAGTGGATCCTAGTAAATATTCATTCCCTGATGTGACAAAGATAATCCAAGAAAAGGAACGAACTGGACAGGGACCTGTAAAGCTACAACCACAGAAGGTTACGGAGGTTAAGAAGAGCTGTGTTGATTTTGAAAATAATGAAGATGTTCCTCCCTTAATCTGAAACATTCTGAAATAGTCCCTCTATATGTAGTGTGAATGCTTGTGTTGAATTCATGACCCTATGTGTAAATAAAATAAAATAGAGCTGAAGCTGGCAATATCATTACATTTCTTATCAATAAATTTTATGCCAGTGTTTTCTGCTGCATTTTCTGTTAGTATATTGCTATATAAATTTCTTTTTTTAGATTGTTTACTTAGTAACTCTGAAATTTGAATAGGGGCCTTATATTAGAGATTGTAATTTCTTCAAAGATTTTACTGTCTGGGTTCGAAGATGACACATTACTGTAGGAAAAGAGAAAAAGAAGAAAGCACTCGTAACAAGATTCATGATTTTTCTCATAAACTAAGGATAGGAAAAATCTCTGTGTATTCCTTCAGTGTTTTCATTTTCATGAAGGACAACAGTAGAAGAAAAGGGTATTGTTAGAGTGAGAGATATTGCTGTAATCTACCATGTATCACTGAATCTCCAGCACAATGCACAGTTCCTGGGTTCTGGAGCTCATGTAGTAATGCCACTCATTGAAGATTTTGGGAGAGAATAAAGAAAAACGTCAAGCAAAAAATAAGTTGAGTGACCTTCACTACCTTCCTTATGCGTTTGTAATTGTTTATAAAGGAAGACTTCATTTGGAAGAAAAAATGTTTCAGATTCAAATCAGCTTTTGCTTCTAGTCAAGAGCAAGAAAAGTCAGGAAGAATCAAACAATATTTTCTAGTTAGAACTTGTTTTCATCCTTAAGAGAGAAGATTAATAAGTTGCAGTTATAACTGAACCACTGTCTAGGTTCAGATGGCACCCACAGTATCCTCAGCACATAGTCACGTTCATAACACAGCCTTTGAAAGTGCTGTATCCCTACTTGTGAAAAACATCGTGCAAAAAACTCAGCGGTTTGAATGAAAATGTTGCCATTGAATTCTGGGAGTTTTTAGCCACTCTAAAGTGCTTTATTATTCTTCACAGATGTTTAATGTAAGATAAAGATAAATAGTCTATCTTAAAGTGCACTGAAGAGAAGCAGAAAATATCCATCAGCTTAGGCCAATGGCTTGAACTGATGCATTTTCTTCGGTTGCAATTTGAAATGGATATAGGATTAAAAAAAATGAAGTTTTGTACTAATGCTGCATATACTAAAAGCTAAAAAGAAAATTTATATATCTCAAAGACATAAACCAAAGTTGAATGTGGGCATCATCTGATGTACTGTCATATCATCTTTTGCACTGACTCAATTTTTCCAACTCCAGAATAAATTCTTCAGTGATGCAAGCCTCTGAGCCCTGGAATCTATTTAATCAGCTCTGCTCTGGTTAATGGAGTATAAAAACATCAACTGCTTTTGCAATATGTCCCAATGCACTAGAAATGCCTAATCTTGCCAGCTAACTGTGGAAAAGACATATTAAATTTTATCTTTTGATCTCACTGAGTAGTAATATGCCCGTAGGGTGAGCATGGATCATTTTCTGGATTGCACATCAAAGTTCTGTACTTGATATTGCACAGAGTGGCAGTGGGGCTGCAGGATGTCGGGGACAAACAGCTTCCAGCAAGGGCCAGAGGTGACAGCGGTACAGGAGGAAGAGCTGAGGAGGGAACAGCAGCAGAGGGACCCCAAGGGGAGCTGGAGGAGGAGGAGGGCAGGAGGGGTTGCAGGCTCAGAGGAGGGATCCCCCCCCGGTAGTCCCAGAGAAACCCCGGTGGAGCTGAGAGCCCCTTGCAGCCTGGGGAGAGCCTGGGGGTCCTAAGAGTTGGTGCTGTTTCATGGAACTGTGCAGCCCTAGTAGGAAAACAGGCAACAGATAATGTAATTTTTAGCAGTCAGATGGGCAATTTATGTTTTTATTCCTTTCAAGTCTACTTCCTTTTGTTTTTGAAGTATGAATTTTGCTGACCTTGGGATAGGTGAAGAAAAAATGCTCCACCACATTTTTGAAGACAAAAATCAGTAAATTTTGGCAGCAGATCCAAAAATTTTTTAATTTCCTGCAGATTCATTGATTGCTGTGGGGATTTCCTTATGTTTCTAAGCGGTGAACTTGTTACAGGCTTTCCTCTTTTTCTTTGTTTCTTATTTCTGAAAATCTTGTAGGGACAATCAACCTTTCAGACCTTCAGCCAATATGGATGAACCTGTCAGGAGTTTCAGAAAACTGTGGAAAAACAGAGGCATCCATGCAGCCTGATCAGGTATGATTATTTTATTTTTTCATAGAGAGCTATAAAAATTAATCTGTAATGTCAAACCAAAGGATAATACAATTGGACCTTTCCCCATTCCAACTCAGTTCTCTTTTTCATCTATTTTCACTGTGAATAGATTTTGCTCTGCTTTTGGGGGGAAAAAAATAAAAAATGTATTGAGCTACAATTACAACTCATAGGAAAATTAATAGCAGGTACCAAAACACTCTTCGAACTACTGAAGAAAGAGTTGTTTCACATGGTAACATAATCTTGGGATCCAGCCTGAAAATGGAGTATATTCTGAGAATCAGCTTCAATAAACCTCTCAACTGAGTATGGGCTATGGAGAACACAAGCAGAGGTTGATCACAGAGAGACGAAGTACACGAGCAGAAGATGACACCAGTGACCCACAAGAGCATAAGCACACCTGACAAAATTACTGATCACTAAGGTAATGCAATTTCGAGAAAAGAAGAAAAAAGAGGACAAAGGACATGCAGCCAATGTACATAAAATGTCCCCCGTACAGTGAAAATGAAAAGAAGATAACAAAAGGAATAAAAGATAGTTACAGCCCCCACCAGAGAAAGGAAGAGTGAGAAAGGAAGCTCCAGCATTGTCTCCCCCAGTAAAGAACGTGGCAGCTGATCAAAGCCATTGTGCATCTGCAACATGATTCTCCTACTTAGAGGAGACAAAAAAGTGCTGCTTTTTAATTTGCCACTTGCCTCATTCTGCCACTGCAGACTCAGCAGTTGTACATGCAGCATTATCTCTTACTATGTAATTGGGTTAAGTAGATTAAAATTTCAGAAAGCACTGACTGTGTGTTGTGATATTTCACCTCTAACTAGATGACTGGATGAATTTTAGCAGTATGCAGTTGATAGATTTATTCATCATCCAGTAGACAGGAGATGGATGGGGTTAATGACAAATTCTAGCATTACTGAGAGGAAAGAAGATGTGTAAGAGTTCAGGAATGCCCTTGGATTTGCCACAAAATCTTCCTCTTGTTCTAAAACTGGGATGGGATGTAAGTTTTGGATTTGCCATCAGAACGAGAGCTTTGCTGATGCACAAAATGGAAAGTGTCCTGTTCCCTCCAGCACTAAATGGATCCATCTTGGTCAAAAAAAGCAAAAGGAGAAGGGAATCTGTTACACTATGACAGGGTAAAGCTATTCTGCACTTCCAATTACAGCAGAACAATGCAATAAAGTAGCAAACTTGGTTCAAAACTACCAAAAGGTGTTTCAGTCTTAGATGGATTTCTGAATATACTCAGTAACAGTATATTATATATGGGTGACAGTACTGGCCATGCAAAATATGCTTTCCCACTGCACGTTTCAAATGATAATTCCCATAAGAGGGAACTGGTGGGTAGCAAATACATTTCTTACTGGTTAATGAATATGAAAGAAAGCTGTAGGAGGCCTGAGCATTAGTCTTTTTCTGAACAGTTGCTGAAGACCAGATGTTCGCTGTCAGTGCTAGACTGGGTAACTTCACCCACACTAAATCACAGCATCACAGAATGTTCAAGGTTGGAAGACGCCTGTGGTGGTCATCTGACCCAACTTCCCTGTTAAAACTAGAGCCAGTTGTCCGGGACCACATACAGATGGCTTTAGAATATCTCCAGGGGTGGAGAATTCACAGCCTCCCTGGGTGACCTATGCAGGCACCTGCTGACCCTCACAGTAAAAAAAAGTTTTCTGATGTTCAGAGGGAACTCCTGTGTTCAGCCGGTGCCCACTGTCTCTGGTACTGTCACTAGGCACCACCTATTCACAGTTTAACTGCAAATTATTTGTGAATACATGTATTTCTTCTGTTACAGAGTCATCTGTAGCATGCTGAAGCTTATTTTTCTCATTTGCAGCATCTGAGCAATACTGACAGAACAAGCTTTCTCCTTCCACCTCTGATACATCCAGGTGGAGTGAAAGCTCAGTGAAGCTGAAATATAAGAAAACAGCATATAAATTAGCAGGAACGTAAGGTATGACATAATTTAGAAAACACAGCTTACTCAGAGTGACAGCTCATGTTTTAGTTTTTAAAAACCAGAAATTATAAAACATATTGTTAATGGCCGAAGTGCTGCTCTTGGTTGCACAGTTGTGCACTGGAACTATCTAATAATCGGCTGGAATCTCTCTGAGACAGGTTTTGTACAAACTGTTCCTGCATCAAACATGTCACAGTCAAAACACTGTGAGAGCCGCAGAGTACATCAGGTCTGGAGACTGTTTACTGTGTCAGTTTCAGAATCACCATGGATTACCTCAGCTAATTATAAAATATAGACATTAGAAGGAGCAGGGAAGCAAGGAAATAATGTTACACAGACTGGGCATAGTTTCTTCTGCCATATAAGCCCTTCCTACAGACAACAGCAACCACTCCCTTACACCGAGCACAGAAATGTAAGCCATGCATTCATTTAAAGCAACTCTACAGCTCCTCCATAGAGAAGCCCTGATGTGGTGGGAGTTGGCCAGGGATCAAGAGTCAAAAGCCCATTCCCTTATGAAGGTGGTATAATACAGAACCTGCCCTCTGCTTTGTCTAGGTGTTAGCATGATAGTTTGCCCTTGGATGAGCTCAGATCTCCACAAAGTGGCAATTTTTCCATGTAGGGCAGGCACTATATGGAGGTGTCCCAACTTATAAGGAACTTTTCTGATATTTGACAACAGCTTTTCTAGCATGATGAATAGGAAAATCATAGTAACCAGGTCCACACTAGGGGTTATACTTCTGTTACTGGAAATACAACTCTCAGTGTAGTACAGCCTGAATGTCTGGGGAAAAAAAAAATCTCAGAAGTTATAGCGTGTATCATATGAACAAAAGCACTTAAAAACTCCACAGCTCTAAACCATAAGTATCTTTCTTCCCAGAAACTTCAAAGAAATATGTGTGTAGAAGAGTTGACTGGTGAACATTTGGCTAGAAAGGTGTGAACTGTGGTTATGTTTTGACCCTTGTTTTTGTGCTCTCACTGCTAACCATCTGCAAGTGTACCAGCAGCATAATTATGCCTGTTTGACAGTGTACATAAATTAGTGTTGGCTCCTCTGGTTTTGCAACAAGGCAGGCAGCCATCTGACTTTTTAATTAAGGATTTCACCGAGATTGATAATAAAGTTCCAATATGCTTCCATATTTAAATGGAAGTGCATCATCGGTATAAAATCTTCAAAGGGAAAACATCCACGGAGATTTGTCAGTCACCTATGAAGTATAGCTGAAGTGAAGCATGACATCAGCTATGGAAGAAATCCAAGCTGTCTGCTTTTCCTGCACCGAACTCCATTCTGCTGTGGAAATCCTCTAAGGGAATCAAGTCCATTTTTTTTCACTCATTTTTTTAAATTTCCATGAACCTAAGACTCTGTTCTGTACTTCTGAATATTTAAAGATGCTTATATACTGCACCATTTTCAGACCTTCCTTATGTGTGCTTACACTCAGTACCTAGTTACAGCTTCAGCTATTTAAATGCTTAAAAGTGTCACCCTTCCTTACGTCTGTAGTAAAAGTTATATTCATCTCACTAAAATTATTTTTCAATATGCTAAATAAAAATGTGTGTCTTTTTAAATTTATCCTTACAGTTTAGCTCAATCTGGGAATTCATGTATGAAACTAAGTCACTGTCAAACATTCTTAAAACTTTCCCAAGTCTGCCTCCAGTATAGGTCTACAGTATCTTAGATAAATCAATTAAACTTTTTCAGTTTCTTTCCTTACAAAACTTGAGTTTCAGTCTGAACATTCTCAAAGTGGTAGCGAAGTATCAGAGGCCCCTGTGACAAGTTAATATGCACCAATAGTTGTGGAGGTGTTGTCAGATTACTTGGTGCTAACTATGCTAGGGGGATTTCTGTGGGGCTGAAGGTAATTTCTCACACTTTATCAGCTGTGTTGAGGTATATAATTACATGTCTGTGATCTGTAAAGCAAATTCTCCCTCTTTATCAGTGTTTGACACTGGATGCTTAACAACCTGGTTAATCAAAAACAGATTATACTGCTAGAATTAATGAGGCATTGAAAGAGTTTAATGACTGTGGGAAGCTTTTTAATGCCTGTTTCAAAGGGATTACTTAGTCTAATATTTGCGCATAAATAGTAGAGAAATGTGTGGCATGGAAGTCACAGTTATCCACACAAATTAATTTCTCTGGGTCAGCTCAGACCTGGTGTCTCATCATTGAAAACTTCAAATCTAGTTCATGTTTTTTGATAGACAAAGAAGCTCTTTTTATTTTCTCCTTGTATTAATTCAGGGTTCAGTGTAGAAGATTCAAGGACAGCTGGCAAAAATGACCATTTTAATCAGCTCAGGACTCAAATAGGAGAGATTTTATTACTAGATATATCTGAATCACAGGATTAAAGAAAATTACTACATGTGGTTACAGACAGAGAAGTCTGCCTAGTAAATGAGCTGTAAAATTAGTTTCAGCAACTGATAGCTCTTGAAATATCATATCTTGAATTTATCATTGGGATCTTGAATCAAGGAAAAAAATACATAGTTTGGTCAGAAAGACTGAGGTTCCAGGTTTCCCCTTGGTTGTAAAGACCTTATATAGGATTCTTTGACCTGGATCTTTTCTCAGATTGGGAAAGAGGATCCAAGGTATTGTTCAGCCTATCAGAGGAGAGAACACCTGTGTGTGAACACAAGTATGAATGTTCTCCCTGTTTCTTGTACTGCACAATGTTCTCACTACTTTTGTACCTCCTTGCCCATGCTGGGGCACAACACAATGGGTCTTTTCAGGTGGTTCTAAGAATCTGTTCCCTGACATTGCAAAGAAAGGAACAACAAATGGAGACGAGCAAGAGACCTGCTTCAAAACTACCACTTAGTCCTGAACTAAACCAGACTCCACCAGTCCATTTCTAGGCTAGTGTTCCTTCAGAATGTGGTGCTGGTTTGTATCTTTCATGCTGATTTTAGTGTTCTTGGTTAGAGTTCATAGGAGCTCTCACCATTTCCTTTTGCTAAAGGAATTTGAGTAAACAGCTTGATGTACAAACTAACTCCTAAATTCTGCATCTAGCAAGGTTTATTGTCAGGATGAGTCACTTATGGAAAAATGCCTTTGCAATAAGAAATTCCCAGCACTCAGATCCACAGGTGCCTTACTTCAGGATCTCATACATCATACCCTGCAGTTTCCCAGGAAAGGCTGAGCTCTAGTGCTTTATCTACTCTTTACTCACTTCCTGAGGAGACCTGAAGGCTTCCCAACTTCAGCTTAATTGATGCTGAAACTTTTGGTGAACTAAGAGTCAAAACCAGGAAAAAATATGCTCATCTTATGGGTGATCATGTGAAGAATTTTGGATAAAGTGATATACCTCAGTCACTCGATCCAGCAGTGGCAGAGATGAGGATATAATTCAGAAGCCCATCACTTGAGGGCAGGAGGCACAAATTCACCAATAAATTTCTTATGCCATTGCCCACAGCAGTAGGTGTAAGGAAGACCAGATGAAGCCAAGTCAGAAGCTCAATTAGCCCAAAATGTGCCTCAATTCAAGCAGGACATTTCTAGGCCAGCAAATACAATGAGTAACAATCTCCCACCACTCTGGAGGGCTGTGTGTGATTGCCCCATCACATCTGCTAACCCTTGAGGGAGGCAGGTTCTCTTGCATGCTCCAACCTAGTCCAGCTGCTTCGCCTCATTCTGGGAGAGGCAAAATTCAATTTTGCATACCCTGCTGGGAAGACTTAACCCTGTTCTGTATAAGAAATTTTGAAAAGAGTTATCCCTCCCTGATACAATCTCAGACAGTCAGCAGCTATAGGAAAGTCTGACCTGGGGGCTAACATGCAATTATCTTTGCTGGAACACTTCTCTGTGAATCTGTGTTGCTGTTATTTCACACTAACTATGCTTATAAACCTCCATCCTGTATCCTGTGGCTACAAGCTTTGTGCTTTAATTATGCATCCTGTAAATATTGGCCTTAGTTTATTTTAAGCCTATCAGCATATCCTTGGGGATTCCTAGTTCCTTTGATTCATCCTGTTGTTTTCCTCAGAACCTTTTCTACTTCTATTACTTCCAGCGTGGAGTGGGGCAAAATCTGCTTGCCCTGTGGTTTTACACAGCACTATGTTATCTCTCACTTTCCTACAGATTCTTAATGGTCTCTTATCTTTTGAATACTCTCAAGCACTGAGCCCATGTATTAATAAAACTGCCTACAGGGAGTTCAAATTTTATTTCCTGGCTTTCAATAGCTAGACAAGAACCTTCCACTATGTACTGACAGATCAAGCTGGTTTAGGTATTTTCCCCTTTGTATTTAGAGCTATTGAGCTATTCTTTCCTTCAGTCACTCAACTCCTTGAGATTTTCAGACATTTTTGTGCTCTTCTCAGGCAGTTTGAGATATGTTTCCTGTGAGCCATTTTATCACCTCAACAGTTATTTTAGCAAATACTATCATCTCATTGTTCATCTCTTTTTCTGGACCATTTGAGAAGGTGTTGAGCAGCTCAACTTTGAGCCCAGGTCTCTCTAGGGACCCACGGATAATCTTCCATTGTGAAAACTCTTTATTTTTACTCTGTGTCCTGTCTTTAAGAAATTCTTAATCCTTGAGCTGACCTTCCTTTTTATGCCATGACAGCTTAGTTCCTTTTCCTAATCTTTCAACCTTGCCAAAAGCTTTCTGAAAAAAATGAATGCCTTGTATCAACTAGAACATCCTTTTCCATACACTCAGTAAAAGTATTTCTATTTGAGTTGAAATATTGACAGTAAAACTTTCAAATGACTGGCCATTTCAATTGCTTCCATATTTAGTATCTAATCTGAGATGCATTTGGAGGGCATTTTTCAATAAGTGATCAGACCCTACCTTTAGTCATTTCCTTGGAGAAGTTTAAACTTTAACTCACCAGTTCCTGCTTAAAAACTTGGTTTGGCTCTGGGGAAACATATAAACAGAAAGTAGAATACAGCAGCATTTCTGATTTATGTTGGACAGAGACTGATCACAAAACACAAAAGCAAGAATTTCAAGCACACGTCTTCAAAAAACACAAAATACTCTCTTACTTTGCATCCAGCATTTATCAAGTCAGATGAGCTAAATGCACAAGATTTTTTTCCCATGAAGGCAGATGGGATGAAAAAAGACACCACCACTCGCAGATAAAGCAGAGGAGAGAGTGTCTTCCCTTCTTCTGGACTGGAGTTGAGGAGAAAGCAGAATATGCTTGGATGCCAAAGGCACTAAGTACAAAAAACCCTTCAAGAATTTTTGTCCATGTCACTTCTTGAAAGTAAATTGTTGGGACTCCCTCACTTCCACTGCAATCTGGCTGTCATTGCTTTTCAAAAATGTAATTTTCAATTGAAAGGTGGCTCCAGCAGAAAAATTCTCCAACAGTTATAGGTATACACTTTTACTTTTACTTTTACTTTTACTTTTACTTTTACTTTTAGGAGACCATATTCAAATTATTTTAAAATTATTTTTTTAAGGTAATGAACTCTTATTCTTCACTGGAGCTGGAAAGAGCTGAATGTTCTTGTTCCCTTTAGACTTGAAAGAACTTACAATTTGCATGTCAATAGTCTTTAGTAGATCTACTTTGTACATAATTTGCATGCCTTTGACTGCATGACAATCAACAAATTAGTATCTGCATATAATGTATCTTTCTGGGAAATGGTAAGAGGACAGTGAGAAGATTTACCATATTCAACATATTCATTGGCATTTCAGGGTGAAGCAATTACAGTGTCTCCACTAAATTTACTGCTGCACTCTGTCAGGGGATTCAGACCTTGGCAGTTTAACCTTGGTTATTCTGATAGTGTGATATAAAAATACGGCAGACAATAAAAAATGCAAGAGTTGTTTAGACCTTAGTCAAGAAACTCATTGTGAATTCCATTGTAAAGAATTTTGGACTGAAGCATGACTTGGGAGTCCAAAAATAGCATTTTAAATGGCAAATACATCAATGAACCTGAGAAATCAGTCAGGAGAAAGAGTTGTGGTCTGAATACAGGAGTTGAAACCAGCTGCTAATTCTTGCACTAAATCCTTGTGAACTTGAGTCATTCTTATTGGTCTCCTCCTTTGTTCTGGCGTTTCAATACCAGACAGGCAGAGGAATTCAACTGCACTCCATGGAACCCTTCCAGTCCTTGGAAACAAGGTCTCATATGAATTTTTGCAGAGCCTATGCATATAAATCCACCAATGCACCCCTAAGGCTGTACGTGTCAAACCCCGCACAAGTGGGACAAGAAGAACAGAACAGGATAGGATAGAGTAGAACAGAAATTAATAGAACAGAATAGAACAGAACAGAATAGACAGCTTCAGTTGGAAGGGTCCTGCAAAAACGATCTAATCCAACTGCCCGACGAATTCAGGGCTCACCAAAATTTAAAGCATGTTGTTAAAGACATTGTACAAACGCCTCCTAAACAGTGACAGGCACTGCTTGAGGCACTGCTTGAGGCACTGCTCACCTCTCTAGGAAACCTGTTCAACTCTCTGACCATCCTCTCAGTAAAGAAGTGCATCTTCCCAATGTCCTTTCTGAATGTCTTGACACATCTTTGAACCCTTCCCATGCATCCTGTTTCTGCATCCCAGGGAGAAGAGCTCAGCACCTCCCTCCCCCCTTTCCCTCCTCAGAAAGCTGTTAGAGAGCAATGAGGTCGTCCCTCAGCCTCCTGTTCTCCAAACCAGACAAGCCCAGAGCCCTCAGCCTCTCCTCACAGGGTGCCTTGCAGCCTTTTCACCAGCTTTCTTGATGTCCTCTGGATGCAAAAGAAGAGAATCTTCATTCTCTTTCACAAATTTGCTTAAATGGAGGACAGCAGCTCTAATCTGTGACAGTTTAGATAAACAAAGTCCATCCTGAGGAAGAGTATTCAACCCTTCTAGCAGCCTGACGGGGCTCTGCATCTCGGCCCATGTCTGCTGTCTCAAGAGCTTCAGAATCCAACCGAGGCAACGCCAGCTGGTGCTCCTCCTCCAGTTCACATTTCCATGCCACCCATGACTTGGTGACAAATGCGTTTTCCTCCACCATGCTTCAAACAAGCAATGCTCTACTGACTTGAGTTGCTGTGGGTCTCTGCTGTGTCGGCTCTGTTGCCTTCATCCTCACACTGCCCATCAAGTGAATAATTTAACCCTTAACGTGGCCTAGGAAGGAGAGGACTCTTGACCTTTGTTTCTCCTACTTTTTCCTTCACTGTCTCTTTCTCTTGCAATGTCCACCCAATCCATAGTGCTGCTGGAGGTCCTGGTTCTTTCATCACCACCCTGTAGGCCTCCTTCAGGCTGTGCAGAGCTCCACATGTTGCACAGAAAGGCACCCATGCAGAGCTGACAGCAGTATGCGGACTCGACCTTCCGCCTTACTGCTGCTCCAGCCTTGTCCCTGATGTTGTATTTAGATTCAAACAATGGCCTTGCTAAAAGTTTAGTCCTTATTGCCCCTATTTATGTTATTTTATGTTTTATTTTAACTTGACATATACCCTGCAGGTTCCTGAGTTCACTTATGCCTGCTTCTTTCTTATTAAGGGATTCTATAATCCTCACAGGGTTAATGGAGTTACCTGGGCATGGTCCTCACTCCCTCTGCTTCCTGTTTTGAATTGGGAACATTTGAGTTGTAAGGCAACAAAATTTCTCCTGCAGTGGTGATAGTAGAGAGACTTGTACTGCCCATACTATGGCAGTCTGAAAAATTCACATTTTCCACACTCTTTAGACATGCAGAGGATGAGGATGCACAGATAGGGTGAAGGTAAATAGGAGGAGGGGACATGTGGAGAGCTGGGTGTGCTGGCAGCCTTCAGCTGGCTTATGCTGGATTTCATAAGTAGGGTACAGTTTAGATCAGACATCCATGGCTTTCCAGAAGCTTCCTGCTGCAATATCCATAGCCTCACACTCCAATGACAACAGCCAGCCTTCTGCTTTGGAGTGTTCATACAGGAGAGGTGAAGAAAGCCTGCAGCATCCAAGGCACTTGTTGAAGACTTTTGGCTGGTTGTAGTGGTGGAATCTGACAGTGGCTGCCTCATCTTGAGCTCTTCAGGCAGTGGGAGTCAGCTGGTGAGTGACACCAGAACGCTGAAGGCAGGCAATCCACAGCATGTGGTACTCAGCCATCCCTAGCATCCCTTCCTGTTGATAAGACAGGAGGATCCACATGAATTTTTGGTGAAATTAGCTCACAGAAAACAAACCTTTGCTTGTTTAAGGCATGACACATCAATTGTTTGCACATGCATCTAATTAGTACGGGATTTGAAAAAGTCTTTGGAAGGAGCCAGAGGGCAAAGGAGGCATCACATTCTGCTTGTTTGTCACTTGTCCTTTGTCAAAATCATGTCATTTATGTTAAATGCTTTATTAATCAGAGCCTGACTTTCTGACATGCAAAAATACATTCCTTTGAAACGAAGTTGTCCAGATTATGTAAGACCCAAGGCACATTTCTTCCAGTCTTGCAGTGGATTAGTCTCAGTTACCAGCTCAGTGAACACTGACATCTTTTTTGTTTGATAGCTCCACATATTAAGTTGCTGAGCAAACCAAGATCCCTTTTTTTTCCCCTCTGGGTGCATTGCCAAGGTGCAGTCAAGGAGCAAAACATTTCAGTTAGGTATTTTATGAAAGAAATTGAATTTTGTTATGTCTTCCATGTATTCAGGCCACGTCACCCTTTTTAGTTTAAAATCCTAAGCAGTCTTTAAGTTGGACATGTGCAAATACTCCGTTTTAATTGAGGACTTATTTAACTGGGCAGTAGAATAGGTTGCCCAGAGAAGTTGTGGATGCCCTGTCCTTGGAAGTGTTCAAGGACAGACTGGATGAGAACCTGAGCAACTGGATCTAGTAGATGGCATCGCTGCCATGGCAGAGGACTTGGAACTGGATGATCCTTAAGGTCCTTTCCAACTCAAGCCATTCTGTGACTCTGATTTTTCAAGTGTCTTTTCCTACCTCTGCCAAACTTTACTTACATGAAACTTAATCAGCTCTTTGCATAAATTTCAGCACATCCTAAGAACTCTCCTGCAGAAGTGCCATGCACAGAGCAGTCTCATGCCTATGCATGACCTACACAAGGTTGCTTCACCAGTTTCCCTCCTGTGTCTCTATGCCACAGTATCTTCTAACAATGTACTGTCTGGTATGTGCATTGCCACAGCCGGCAGTCACCACAGAATCATAGAATATCCTGAGCTGGAAACGACCCACAAGGATCACCGAGTCCAACTCCTGACAGTCTTACAGAAGTAAAGTAACTTTCAATCTTTTTTTTTTTCCTGATGGGAAACTGTAAAACGAGTTTACCGCCATTGAGAACAGCTCTTGCAAGTCCCACTGGCAGTTGCTTTTGCACAAGAGCCAGGGGAGCAATGTATGGAAGAGCCAGACAAGAAGTGTGGAAATAAGCCCTTCAAAATGCCAGTCGCCTTTGAGAACACAGGCCCACAGAGCCAAAGGTGGTCCAGGAAACAGAAGTGACAATGTGCTGTGGCAAATTCATCAAAAAGACCCAGATATCCCTGCAGAAGCTACTCGTAGAGCTGTTGCAGTCAGACTGGACCTTTGCAAGTAAGACGTATGAGGAGGTCCCCAATTAACGTATCACTGGTAACATAACTTCCAGCAGCTTCCATCTGTGGGTCAGACATCCCTTTATCCTCAGTCTGTCTAGGAGCGAGGCTGATTTACCTCACTCCTGTCTGCATGCTTGTTCCGGCGCGATGTGGGGAGCATCACCACGACTGTGAGGTTTTGCATCCTTGGTATCCGGCTCAGAAGACGGTGGGCAGTAAAACAGCAAGAACCAGCCAGCCTGAAGGAGCTGAGGGGCAGTGTAGTTATGGCTGGTACTGTGGAGAGCAGGCACAGTTTTTGAGTGATGGGAAAAGCAGTGATATCAGTAAAAAATTTCAATGCCTCCAATGATCTTCCAGCTCATTGAAAATATTGTGCCAGCTCCAGATGTCTGGTTAAGACCAAATTGCTGAGTGAATAAAAAGCCGCGACATAGAAAGAGAAATGAATGGGATATTAAGCACTCCAGAGACAAGGAATACCAAAAGACATGGTTGCCCTCAGAAAATCAGGTCTTCTCTAGTGCACACACCTGGCAGTCTTTATTCAGTCTTTCTCACCTTTATATAGACAGAGAGAATGAATATATGTATAATTAGAAGATAGGGCTGAATTTGCACTGAAATGAACTACATAATTGTAGGAATTCCTGATTTTGTATGTGCCTAAAATATCTTCTTTGAATAATATTTGCGTTAATCTTATTTTTTTATATTTATTTAATTCTGAAAAATGATTTAAACTCCAGAGATGCATTGAAAGAAGTCACAAGTAATTATATGCTCCTGCTTAATATTCAGAAGAAACAGAAAAGAAGCTGTTAAACTATCCATGGTCTGTGCCAGATTTGCAAATGTCTTCTCTGAAAGCTAATTACATCTTGGCATATGGAGTCTTGGCAAAAGTGTTGCAATAAAAATAGAGAACAAGAAAAGAACTAATTCTCTGCATTTAAGAAAAAAATAATTCATAGAGCAAAACTCTTTGGTTTCCTGCTGCTTGCAAGCTGTTAATATAGAGCAGAAAGGAATGTTTCCTAATTTAGTATGGACTTTCTTCTAAGAACTGCCAATTCTTCAGATGCTAGGGGAGAGCTAGAGTAGCAGAGCTGTCCAGAATATCAGAGTTATAATTGTTTTTGATCAGTCTCTGCTGCCTATCAGCAGAGACACTGGCGAGTAATCCAATTAAAACAATCATCTCCCATTTGGAGACTTGAACCCTAAAAAGGAAATCCAGGCTCCAATGAAGAAATGGGAGTTTGCCCTTAGCTTCAGTGAAACCAGGATTGAAAGAACTGGCCTTGATTTTAGAAATCATAGATGGGCAGGAAGGACATTTGAAGTGCATGTGTAAAACTAAATTATTAATTAAGTTCCACCCACTTTAATGTGGGACATTATGTTGCAAGGGTAGCTGTGAGTTCAGAAAGATTCATCCCATCTACCTTTAGATTTCTACCACGTGTATGTCTCTCTCTTGCCTAGTCACTCCTCATACTTCTAAAGTCATGGAGAGAAATAAGCAGCTAAAGATGTGAATGATCTGCTTTTGGTGTTTATGACAAAGCGCCTATTTCTCCTGTTTAACTGGAAGAGGACTCTCGGGCTACATCTGTGCCATTAAATTAACAGTGTTGATTCTCCACAGTTTCTGGAAATTATTCCTGATGCATTTTCTGCCCGGGACCAACTAACATGTTCCCACACAGTCACCTGACACAGCTGAGGAGCTGACAGGAGCTGGGGTCATTCCCCATGGGACCAAGCATGCAGCTGTTCTGTTTCACAGGGAAAAGGATCTGTTCATACAGGAGCAGGCAGCTGCCCTTGGTGTCGGATAATGGGGATGTAGACATAACCTAAGGGACTTGGTCCAGTGTACAGGTTAGCTCTGGAGCTGTCTCCATTCACGACTTTTGTGCATCTGAGTAGATGAAATGGGTTTTTTCCTTCCTCATAGAGAAATTATTCCATGGCACAAAATTTCTGTGAAGGCAAGGGTGAACATGGCTATCAAACAAATAGCATCATGTATTGTAAAGCAAGATTAACAAGAAAGTACTGTCAGCAGCAGCAGAACTGAATTCCCTTGCAATTTTGATGCAGTCTGGTCTGGCAGGAAGAAATCTAGAAAGCCTAGAAAACAAGTTCAATATGTTGGAGCTACTGTGCAACCCTTGGTCTGCATTACTTAGAGCAAATGGAAACCCAATCATGTGCTCAATTAATGCCTGTATTAGAAATTCCAGTGTTTATCTTTCTACTCCTGGCTTCTATACACATATATAGCAATATAATAAGTATGTTGATATTCATAGAGAAGGAAAGAGAGTTAAAGCTAAACAAATACTGACCTGTCACATGGTGACAGCGTATTGCTGGACATTTCTCAGATTTCATACATTTTGTGCCTTTTAGTTCTCAAATAGTTTTCTTCCAAGGTTTATTAAATGAAAGCTAATCTTGAAACCCTTGTGACTTTAGTTATGTGTTTTTGAAATTCAGTTTGACATAGAATAGAGATAATATTAGTTTACCTAAGGCCATGGAGAAAATCAGCTTCAGTAAGGCCAATTCCAGATCAGTTTAGAAATGTGTGATTTTTCTAGAGTCTGAGTAGATATGCTATAAAAATATAAAGAGAAAATTTTAACCACCCAAACAAAACTTTTATAGGAGGTCAGAATCAGCCAAGAGATTGTAACCCAAGTGCCACTGAAATAAAAAATGACAGGACTTCAAATCGCCTGGACTATTTAAGAATTTTAATTAGATGGCAGGTTAATATTTAACACCCAGGTCATTTTCACCAGGAGTTAGTTGGAGAAGATACTCCTGCATCTTTAAACTATTTTCATGATATGTAATGAATGTATATAAGGCAAGTATGTTACTGCTGATTTAAAGAAAAACAAAACACGTATTTCAGTAAACTATTATTGGCTGTGCTCTTGGTGGTTACAATCAGAAGCAAAGAATCAGAACCATGGAATCATAGAAAGTCCTGAGCGGGAAAAGACCCACAAAGGTCGTGGAGTCCAGCTCCTGGCCCTGCATAGGACATCTCAAGAATCCCACCACGTGCCTGAGAGTGTTGTCCAAACATTTCTTGAGCTCTGTGAGGCTGTGACCACTTCCCTGGGGAGCCTGTTCCAGTGCCCAGCCACCCTCTGGGGGAAGAGCCTTTTCCTGATATCCAACCTAAATCTCTCCTGACACATCTTCAGGCCATTTCCTTGGCTCCTCTCACTGGTCACAAGAGAGGAGAGATCAGAGGTTGCACAAATCTCCACTCATAGTTGCTACCTTTGCTAGTTTAGGTTTAGATCTGTAACACAGAAATATTACATGAAGTTCTGGATTCAGTTAGCCTAAAATGAAGAGGTAGAGACATACCTTCTATACTTTAATTAAGGAGGTGTGTACTTTATTTAACCTAACATCTTCTGCCTTAATAAGGATGACATGATCTGTAGGAACACTGCCATGGGGAAAACACCAAGAAACCAGTCCCTCATATAGAATACCTCCCCTCTACACAGACTATTCAAATATATAAAATTTTTCAAGTTCATATTATTTCTGCAGCTTCACCTTGTATTTCATTACCAAGGACAACTATAGCAAACAATCAAAACATTCTCATTTATGCTAATGTTTTCTTTTTATTGCGCTTTTCATTCAGCAGACAGAGTTCCTCAGCAACAGGAACACTTCGGTCTATTAATAGAACTACTTTTTCAATGTTCAGCTATCAAATGGTGTTCAACATATTTCTTTTTCTAAAAATAAACAGTAATAAAAAGGAATAGAGGGCAAAACTTAATTTAAGAAGCCCCTAAATTTGCACTAACACAGTGACTGAAAATGACAAGATTTATGAAGATTTCATAAGTAGCTAGTGGTTTGTACCATTTTTGCAAATTGCAGATAATAGGGCACCGATCAAAGTCAGAGAAAGAAGTGTCTGTGTTAGACTCACAAGCCTAAGAATTGGGCTTTAGTGAGAGCTGGCTTGTGCTCTGAAAACCACACTCCCATGACAGCCCCAGACCCAGGCTCCATGTGGGAGCCCACAGGCATTGCTGGAACACTCCTGGCAGTCCAGAAGCAGCTCCTCAAAGAGATGGCAGGCAACCAGGGGCCCTCGTATCCAGAGGATAAAGGTACACCAAGACCCAAGAATTATAAACTAAAACCAGGAAGCCACATTGCCAGGAATGGAAAAATGAAGCTAATGTTTAACTAAGAGTTTAATTAACCAACTGCATGATAAATCAAGTAAAGTCTTCATCATTACAGGCCTTTAAACCATGGCTGAATGCCCTCCACTATAAAAATTTTAGGTCAACTCCAAATTACGGCCCGTGCTGTGCCTTGTGATATGATATTGACAACAGCATGATTGACCCCTTCCCTCTCTACATATTGAGTTACTTGCTTCATTTTTTGAGGGAGGTGATTTAAGGTTCCCAATAATCTGAATCTCATCCTTTGCCCTGCTTTCCTATTTCCTACTGACAATTCTTCTTGAAGACCACCATGAACTTCCCTGAATGGCAGTGCAGACAAACCCCACTGCTCTTCTGCAGTCTGTTATGGATGTCCCTTCCATGAGCAGAGCAGGACAGGAAGTCACTTTCATTTAAATAGGGAGAATTTGGTCTCTGGATGGAGGTCAGGTCAGTCATGTTACAATTCTCTGAGAGCCATCAAGCCCTCCTACTGGGACCATCTTGGATTATTTAATCTAAAGAACAAGAGAGAGATCTGGTATGAAAAGGAAATGGAATCAGTACTGAGGGTCATGATCACAGGCCAGGACCATGTGTCACTTGTGAGTTAAAACTTAGATTTTCAGCAATTTAGACTGTCAGTGAAGTCAGAGACGTCACATCTTGCAGAGAGCAAAATTAGGGTTGTTGCGCAGGGTGTTCGGAAATAGCACAGTATGTAAATGCAATTAAACCAGTATCACTGATGACTCTGAGAGACTATGCCAGCAGAATAAGGCTTGGCAAAGCTGTGACTGGCTCTGAGACCCCTCTTCCACTTCCCGTGTGGAACAGCTACTCCCTTGGGAATGAGGTGTGAACAGCCAACAAGCCACACTTTCATTGCTGGTGTGGCTTTTAAGCTGCATCCCAGTGGGGTTCTGCTGTCAAGACCTTCCTGTGCCCACCCACACAGCACTGGATGAGCCTGGCACCAGCTTCCCAGCACTGCTGCGGGATGTCCCAGAGCCAGAGGAATTAGAACACTGAGGACACATAGGGACTGTTTCAGTTCCTCAAGATCAGAACAGCTATCCCCACACTTTTCTCAGATGTTTGCCTGATGTGCCTCTAAAAGCAGCATCTATTGCAATGTTGTTTTAGTGCTGTAGACTAAAACAGCACCATTTGTTTTGCCCTCACTGAGCAGAAATATTGCTTATCTCTTCCATAGCCACCTTGCCTATATGCCATGACTCCTAAAAGGCTCATCCATACTTTCCCACTACTTCCCAGTTGATCCTTTCTAGGAAACACTGATCTTCTTTGGACGTCTTGATGTAGCTAATATCTTTCTAAAAGCTTCTGTTAGAACTAAACCCGAATTAAATTTGAATTTGAGATATTATTTTTCCTTAGGGCTGTGCAAATGTTTATGGAAGGTAATCCCACTTCAGCGCCTAGATTCAGCTGTGTGCACCCACCTGCAATTTTCTTCTGCCTAGCACTAAGCGTTTTTCAGAAAGGGTAGCAGGAAGATGAGTAAAAGGTTTGTTCTTTTAAAGAAGATGAAACCAAGGAGCAGAGTGGTTTAGTGTCATTGCTAGTATTCAGTCACTATGTGGGAAACAGATTTCCCAAACCACAGTATTAAGGAAGATTCTGTAGAAGTCCCAACTACTCGACAGCCAGTACAGAGTGAAGGGCAGCACGTCGTGAAGGCAGTGGTATTTTAATAGCCAACCTTGCCAAAGATAAAGATCCAGACTGAAAAGAACTGTCCTACTTTGGAAGTGTCTTTTTAGGATGCAGAAAGAATATAAGACGAAGTGTTTGAGTTTGGATGTTCTACTTTTGTTGCACTCGGTTTGGGAAATGCAGTGCCAGCGATTGCAAGTGCTGATGAGATACAGAGAAAGCTGCAGAACACTGAGGCGTTTAGGGCCTTGTGAATCCCAGTAATGACAGCTGATGGGCTACAAGAGGCACAAAGCACAGCCCCTTTGCTGGGTAAAGCCTTCTTAAAAGTTTACAATAAGAGCAGGAAATAAAATGAGACTTGGTGATTATGCAAGAGCACATAGGTGGGGAGAAAGAAGTCAGGCGAAACACTGAATAGAGAAAGACACCGGGAAAGCAAAAACGATGAGAGAGGCATAAGGAAACCATAAACAGTGAATTAGATATGAGCCTGAAAAGCAGTAGGGAAAGTACAATTTTTAAAGAAGTCAGTCTAATTCTGGACTGGAGACCCAGGTTTCTCCCACTCCAGATTTCATGGGAAGTAGTTGTGAAGTAACAGCTCCTGACTTTACTACTTGCAAACTTTACTCTCTGTAATGTGTTCCTCCTCCCATTTTCCCATTTCTGGGCTCATGAGCCTATTTGCACTATCAAATATTAGTTTGTGTCTCTCCATCTGAAGCTAATGACATATTGATTTTACTCTTGTTTCAGGATTCTTTAGACATTTTTTTTCCTAGCCTGTTCAAGTATAAGGACAAAGTGCCTTTTTGAATGTTTTGGTAGCATGCAAGCCAAATTCTTATGAAGCCTACATAAATCATATTCACAAATTTTAAGTGAAGTCTGAAGGACTTTCATATTCAAAAACCATGTTTGAAAGACTCTCAGATAGTTTCTGGTCTTTGGTGCCAGCCCTAATGGAGTTCTTGTGGGTGTACTGAAAGGAATATGTGAAATTGTGGACTGAGATTGGTCTAGTTTGACTTTTGCAGCATGCAACACACTAAGAAATGACAATGTCGCTTTTTCTTGCTCATTGATTATGCTCTTGAATTGCATTAATTCTCAAACTGAACTGCATCCAGCTAAACTTCAGAAATTCTAGGCAAGTTGGAGACAAGTAATAACATAATGCTAGAAAGATTTTGTCAGGGAGAAGTGAGTTTTGAAGGACAAAGCAATCACAGTGAGACTAGATTAAAATTTCTGACTTAAAGGCATACAATAGGAAATAACAAAGCAAATCCTAAATTTGCCTGTTCAGTCCTTACCCCTGCAGAAAGCCCTCCAGTGATGTCCCAGGCAGCTGTTTTAACAATAGATGCTTTAAAACATTTTGAAAATTAGTCTGCTTTGATTTTGGATGTGTCAGACACCTGAACGGCTTTTAGGAAGTTTAACAAAAATATTATTTAAGAAAATGTGTCACTATTTGGTTATATATTAGTTTACCTGGGAGATGATTATTTGCACAAAGCCTTCAGTTTGAGAAGCTGTCCTAGATGGATGTAAAGGGATACAGTTCAGAAGCATCACCTTACTGCAGTCTGCTTTGAAGGGATGAGAAGAACGTGTCAGATATATTTTGATCCAAGGTTGAGCAGTAAAAACAATAAAACACAGTGATATGACAAATCAAAATCTAAGCCTGGCAACAGGATTTGTCCAGATTGAGGTGTTCACTGTACCTACGTGTTTGACAGTTATTCTGCATAGTATGGAAGATCAAGTATATATAAACTTATATATATATATAAGCATATAAATATAGAAATCTCTATGTATTATAAGTCACCAACATGTCTGCTGACAAAATTTCCCAAATACATTGTTGCAGCATTAGCTATTTCTTCTGCAGGCAGCCTAAAACACCTCCTCTGAATGATGTCTGTACAGCCACTCATTTAGACCCTTGTTAGCAGCAGCTGCACTGTTTTCTCCATCATGGCAGTTCCAATATGACTCGTTATCATTTACTGTGACTTGCAGATACAGGGTGAAAATATGGTCCCTGTGCTGAAGAGCATTCAAGGAGTATATATGTAATCAGACCTGTTTTCTTTTTAAGGCCTGGAGCTGACTAATAATTGCCAAATCTAGAAGATATTACTAATAAAAGCTCTGCTGCTGACTGTGTTGCCAGGTGAGGCAGCCAGGGAGACTGCAAGAGAGGCAAAAAAGGAAAGAGGCAAGGGAATCCGAGTCAGATGCCAAAGGAAGATAAAGCAGGATGATGTGCTGCAAAGGATATTGTTGACTATAGTAAGTGCAGTATGTTAGAAGTAATGAAGATTTTTTCAGAGTTTACTTACTACAGAATGCTTTATTCTGCCTTTGATGTCTGCTTGATATCAGTGGGAAATCCCCTTGCTGTCTTTATCAGCCTGAGGATGTCAAAAAAGACTCTGCCAATCACTTCCCAGTGTCAGTCACTATCCAAATGAACACTACTCTAGTTAGAAACTGCACTCCTTCAGTCCACGCACTCTTCCCCCCTTTATTGATACGTCAGCTTAATTACAGCAAATGTTGCCAGACCAGTCTTGAAGGTTCCAATTTTTACTTTTTTTTAAGCCAGAAAACCACAGGCAGCAGTGGTGCATTTGCATTTGCTCTTCTGTTGATATTCTTAATTCCCCAATGCTAGAAACCTGTAGGGAGCAGAAGAAATTGAATTCTTGACTTCCCTGTATGTATGTTGATAATGAAAGAAGCTCATGGATACATTCATGCTGGAATACATACACTACCCATTTTTTGAGAAATGGGCACTGCTCATTTTGTCTGGGTAACTCAGCAGTGAATACAACCATAGCTGTGGTCAAACCTCCAGGCTGCTTGCAGCCTTTGTCTGGGAGGAAGGGAAAGCTGTGTGACAACATTCACTAATGCAAGAGCCTGTGCATTACTCCCTGTCTGGGAAGAGGACCCTGTGGAAAGAAGGTGCTGAGGCAGATGAGCAGGCACTGCAGAGATAACAGTATGCATACACTGGTTGTAGTACACACCATATGGCTGGTGGCTTTTTGTCAAGGTCTTTTGCTTGCAAAGTGGTTGTTAGATGTTTTCTATTCTCACACCAGTGTGCTGCATCAGCCATGACAGTGGGAGGGCACTGGGACACAGGGTAAACCCCCCAAAACACAATTCTGCTCCATGCTGGGCAAATGCTTGCCAGGATCCTTTCAGCCCACAAACATTACCTTTGCCTTGCTGCATCTCTGTGGCTCTGATCTGTCTCCATCTCAGCTGGAGCTGGGTAAGCCAGTGCCTACAGTGCTCACAAAGGCCCCTGGGTTTATGTCCTGGAGGCTCCTCCTAACAGCGCAGGGAAAGTTGTGGCTGTGAATACTAAAAGCAGGTAATTCTACTTTCTACAAAGAATACAAAGTGGGAAAATACCATTGAGACATTCTCAAATCTTTTTCCTTCCTAGAAAAAGATCCTAGAATCCACAAAAGATCCTAGAATCTCCTAGAAACCACGAGAAATTCCGCTAAGAAATGCATTTGTGAAAAATATACTTGAAAATAGATCACTGCCTTAGTATGCCTGTGACTGCAGTGGGGGAGTACCTTCCTCTGGAAATCTGGAGCTGGTGTTGTACCCAACGGGGCACTGCAGGCTTCTGTGAACACCCTCTGCTAACAGCATCAGTTCCTTTGGAAAACTGCTGGAACACATACCTGTGATAACCTAACCAGCCACTGAGTGTCCTCTTTGCTCCACAAACCCGGATGGAAAGTACTTATATGACAGAAAGGAGAAGGGATGGTTGACCCTCAAGGAGAGCTCAGATACAGCAACTATTAGGAGCTAGACACAAACCCCGTGGTACACTGGAGAATTTTAATTAACTAACCCGCTTGAATAACACAGTGCTCAGCCTCTTTGATCTGCAGTTTCTTTCTGATGTAAGTATTTGAGCTTAAAGATTGTTTCCAGAGAATGAAAATAGTAAATTTCTTTTTGTTTTCTCCAGCCTTTCAAAACCAGGGATGGATTTGGCACAGTGACTCATAGGTTGAGCTAGTGTGCACCAAAGCAAAGCTTTTATATCTCTCTCTTCATACTAAGGGGCTGGATCTCACAACACAGTAGTTTTTCTCTTTCCTTCCCCAGTAATTAATTGAAGTATATAGTTCTTCTGAAAAGGCCTCTGTCTCTCTTGCAGCAGATGGCCTGACTCTTGTGTTTTCCAGTGAACATTGGCCAAGGTTTTCTGTGCAGGGATCAAATTCTACGTCATTTGAACCAAGACCCTCTACTCAAAGACCATAACTTTCATAATGGATTCAGTCTCCTTCTCAGCTCTTGCTGCTCTGGCTTTTGGAGGGCTCCAGGTCTGTTCCCTGCTGAGACCTCAGAGACCTGCAACCTCCAGCATGTCTTTTCCAGACCCTCCACTTATGGTCCTATGTGAGCATAGGCATGCACAAAGCCATTTCCAGCTGTTCTGAGAGGTTCAGAGTAATCTTCATCTACCATTAATGTGCTGACTGCAAACACCTTTGCCTTTGCTCAGCCATGGGACTCTCAGCATCTTGGTTCTCACTTTCTAACCCCCCTCCTTTGCCATCTCAAGATGACTCCAGACAGCACCTCCTCTTTGTTGCTGTATCAAGAGGCACAGCTGAGCACCAGTGCAGTAATCAAAATGCATTTATTGGTTTCTTGCTACTATATATAAGCCGTTAGGAAGTTTAGGTTTGAATCCCTGCTGGGGCTGATCAGGAAATCATTAGGCTGAAGTAGAAGAAAATTAAATTCTAGAGAATATTGTTCTTCCTAAACTGTACCATTAGGATGCAAAAAAAAAAAGGAGATTCTTGCAAAAGGAAGGTCCTGGATGCCAGAGGAAATTCTCCCTCAAGAATTCCTAATGGAAGGAGAAACATGTCAGTGTCTGTGGGTATATTTGCCACTCTGATTCGATCTGCGTATCTTTTGTGCTGACTTCTAAAGAGTTACTCTGTTGAGACACCAAATGAACAGTATTCAGTTTCCCTCAGCAATATATCCTTGTCTAGTTACAACTGTAAACTCAGAACATCCTCCTGCTGCTCTGCAAGAGGGCAAATCTTGCTCAAGTCTGAACAAGAACACCTGAAGATACCCGAAACTGTGGAGTTTTCATTTTGGCCAACTGGCAACAGACTAATCACTAGAGCATATCCCAGTGCCAGGTGCATTGTCCTGGTTTCATAGGTGGAGCTCTGACCTTGAACTCAAAGGCTGGCTCCAATTCCTAGGTCAGCTATTGACCTCTCTTGTCTTGCCCACTGCTTCAGTAAAACTGAAGAACAATCTCATGTTTAAGAATTAAGTAACACTATTGTGTGTGCTAAAGATTTGAGCATGTCAGCTCTGTAGTACAAGCCCTCGGGTCTTAGCTTAGATGGAGGCAGTGACCTTGAAGTGTTACTCCAGAGGATTTGTTTCATTGAAGAACCAAGCAAAGCCCTCCTGTCACTCCTTATTTTATACATCTTCGGAATGTAGGCTATACAGTGACTGACTTTCAGCCAAAGAATATTTGTGAATGCTTTTTTGTATCCAGGCACTGGGCAGTTGGGCTGAATATATTTCACAAAATCACGTAGCAATTGAGATTGGAAGGCACATCTGGAGCTCATCTATTCCAAAGCCCTGCTCAAAGACAGGGTCACCTACGGTAGGTTGCCAAGGGCTATGTCCTGTCAAATTTTTAATATCTCCAAAGATGGAGACTACACATCCCTAGAGCCTCTCTGGGGAACATATTCCATTTTCAACTACCCTTACCATACCAAGGAATTTTCTTATTTTAAGTGGAATGTCCTGTATTTCAATTTGTGCCTATTCCCTCTTTTATTGTCACTGAACACCAGTGAGAAGAATCTCTATCACCTTTACTCCCACAGACTGGTATTTATACACATAGATAAGATCCTCCTATTCCTTTTCTGCTTCTGGAAACAGTCTGAGCTCTCTCAGCCTCTCTGTACAACAGATGCTCCAACCCCCTCATCATTTTCACAGCCCTTCAATGGACTTGCTCCAGTGTGTCCATGTCTCTCCTGTACTAGGGAGCTCAGCACTGGACACAGCCTGCAGATGTGTCTCAGCAGTGGTGAGCAGAGAGGAAGGATCACCTCCCTCAACCTGCTGGCAATACTCCATCTATTGCAGCCCAGGAGGCCACCGGTCCTCATTGCTGCAATGACAAATTTCTGTGTCATGGTTACTTGGTGTCCACCATGGACCCCATGGTCCTATTGTGCAAAGCTGTTTCCAGTTGATTGGCACCCAGCCTATCCTGGTGCATGGGGTTGTTCCTTGGCAGATGCAGGGCTTTCTATGGCTATGTATTGAATGTCATGAGATTCCTGTCAATCCATTTTTCCATATTATTGAGGTCCCTCCGAACAGCAGTATGACCCTTTTGTGTATCAATCACCTCTTCCAGTTTCATGTCACTTGGAAACCTCTGGAGGCTACACAGTCAAGTCATCTCTGTCAGTTAAGCAGGTGTTAAACAACACTTGTGCCAAGATCAACCCCATGTTACACCCCTAGTGACTGACCTCTGGCCAGGCTGCTGCTGACCACAGAACTCTGAGCCTGGCAGTGGGTTGTTTGTGACCTGCTGTGTTGCCCCTTCAGAAGATACCAGAGTGATTCAAGCCCCTGCTGTGCACCAGAGTCTGTGAACGTGAGGCTTCCAGTTGTCTGAAGAGGCATCTTAAAAGATGAACTATATTGATGAAATAGAGCAATTTGGGAAAGATGGAGAGACAGCAGCTCAGAAAACTAATACTCTCCAATAAAACATTAATAGAGTGGGCAAGATTATGATTTAGTGAAATTTAGAGCTCATGAAAGCCAGTGGGATCTCAAAAGCCCCTTCAGGGAAGAGTAGTAGGAAACAAAGGCAAAGAAAGATTGCTGGCACATGGGGAGACAGTCCTTATCTTAGGACTTGGAAACAGAAGTGTGTGTCCCCTGTAGTGTTTACTAGCAGCTATAAGGGTTTGCCTTGCTAGGAGAGATGCTTTTGTGCCAAGACTGACTTGTAAAAGCTGTGCCAGATGGAGATATGTGGCTGTTACTATTTTTTCATGTTATTGGTCAGTGCAGCCAATTGTTGAAACTTGTGCCTAGATGAGGTTATTTCCTTGGTATGGTTCTCACCTATAGGCCTTGCCTCAATGATTTCCTTTGCAAATACAGAGATGCTAGAAAGGAACTAACATGCCCTGATATTTCGCATTTTTCATTGTTTTTGTTTTTCTACTTCGTAGCCATGCATCTGTTCTTATTCAAATTATACTGTTCTTCATTCCCCTTTCTTCTTCTCTTCATTATTTTCCCATTTTCCCTATTCAGTTTGATGATTTTTTTTTTAACAGTGATAATTATTGGAGGTTTGTATTAATCATATTTGTGTCAGTTTGTACCCAGGAGTTCAAGAAGAAGGAGTCCTTTTAGTATGCAGGCAAAACAGTTCCTTTGATAAAAATCATTAACAGAAGAGATCCCCCAGACAGACAGAGTATAGGATGTATTAGACAATGCACTGCCCACACATAGTGTGCTAAAATTCTCTCTGCTTTCATTTCTCTGCAAAAATTGTGCCCCATGTCCAGACATGCAGTTCAGAGATGATCAGCTAGTCAGACAAGGTGACACCTTGAAGAAAAGGAGTGAAGGATACAAAAAAAGTGCTGAAAATGTGAGAGCAGCGAGGAAAGAGTAAAGCTGAAATGAAAAGAAGGAGAAGGTTGAAGTGAATCCTTGTGAGAGGAACACAGTGTCACACCAAATGTCACGGACTGAATGGAAGCTTTGGGCAAGGTTCATCAGGGAGACCCTCCCATTTAGTCACAAGGTGTAAAAAGGACCCCCTTGCTTTCTACGCTCCTCAGAAAGGAGTCTGTGTGTGTCTGGATCCACTTCTAGTCCCAGACTTGGTCAATGACTTGTGTCTAAAGGATTATACACATGTAACTGAACCTTCACATGACTTTGTCCCACAGGATTAAGGATATTAAGCCAAATATATGAATATAATAAATTATTTATTTAAATTGATGATGATGATAATGATTACACTAAAAGACTTTAATCAGTATTATTTACTACACAGTATAGATGGTTATAATTACTAATATAGTGCATTATTTATCAAATTAACAATTTCAAAGCTGGCTTAATAATTATTAAGTAGATATTGGTGTTACTCATCCATATCAATGACTTTGGGCAAACCTCTCTTGCTCAGCCTGGAGGAGTTACCCTAAGGGGTGTCCCCACTCAGGGAGGAATCTCCATACACTCCTAGAAGGGGTATGTTAGAAGTCCCTGCCATTAAAAATTGAGACTGGGTTTTTATAGTATAAAGTGACTGACTTGTCAGTCAGATGTTTCTGGGTGAGCTGCGTGGGCCAAACCCACACCAGTGCCAGTTTCAGCTAGAAAACCTTTTCTTCACATCCTCCGAATGTTTCACTTAGGGATTGATGAGTCAGGCTGATTTCAGCACTCTCCAACACCAAAAGTAGTGTGACCCCACTTCTCTATCCACCAACAACTTTTGCAAATTGGGCAAAGTTTAGGCTGATTTAACCCACTTAGGCAGAACATCCTGCTACACCAGAGCTTTCCGAGGAAACAGACATCTCCACTTTGGATGCTCGTGGAAGTGCTCCTATCAGAGGGGTCTCTCCAGGCCTTCATGGCAAGTATTTAAGGTGTAGGTATTATCCAGGATGAGGAAGCATGAAATGTTCCCCTGAAGTGGGAATCCTTGGAAGAATTCATTGCCACTGATCCAACAACTACAGGACAGAACAACCTAGTGTGAAGTTAAACACCACTTGTCTTTGCTCCCAAGCTGCTTCCCCTGGAGCAATTTTTTCATTATCTCTGTTTACTAGAAAAGACTTAAGGAATAAGTACAAGAATCCTGTCTTCTTGATTAGCCTTAAAATTGGTACAGAGCTTGCAGTGCTGATATTAATAAAGGATTGCAACAGTTCAGCTATTAATACATTTTCTCTGGCAGGGCTTAGCAGAATATGATGAATTCTGGGTAGACTATGTTATGCTAATTAACATAAATATAGGAAAGCCCTTTTCCCTTCTGAATATCAGAATACTCCAAACGAGCACTGCAGTTAACATATGCACACAGGAACACAAGATTATATGTATCACTGACAACATCATCTTATTAGCTATGAGCATATGTTTTGTATAAGGAGAGGCTCTGGTTGTTAAAGGAAGGGCAGGATACTGTCAGATGAGGTGAAGGAAAGAAGCAGGCAGTGGAGCCCTTTGGATACAATTCATAGATACAGCCTTGGAGACTTCTTAGACTGAAAACTGCCTGTTTCTACACGAGCATACTTCTGTAGAATGGCTCTTCAGGGCCTTTTTGGGGAAAAAAAATCACCCAACTCCCTCCTCCCCATCACATTAATTTCAGTTAATTAATGTGAACTCGTTTTTTCCCTTTTAATAAGAGCTATCATGTAAAGAAAAAGGGGAAAAACCCAAGCCCCCAAAAGATCTTTCCCCTCAATCATTCAAGTATTCAGTTCTATGGAAATAAACTCTCTTGTCTGAAATGCTTCCTTATATCACTCCCAAATATAATGACTCCATAAGAATAAATGGTTGGGTGTGGGAAGGTGTTGCTTCCTTTTCCTTTAAATACTGTTTTGAAATAAGAAATTGAGAGACTTCCAATGCTTTTGTACTCAGTTGACAGAATTGGACGCTGGTATGAAATATTGCTTTTAGAAAGATAAGCAAGACTGTGTCACAGTGGGAGCTACAGTGGAATAATGAAGCACAATCCTTCTAATTACAAGACCGAAACAAAACAAAATGCTAATGCCTCCCAAATCACACGAAGTGCACAGACACAGTAGATGTTGCTGAAGTGGAGGTCTTTATATCTTTTCCCTTTGTTTTAACAACCTTTTGAGCCAACAAGAAGTTCTCTGCTATTGTGGTTGCTCACACAAAGCAAAGTTTGGCTCATGTCTATTGATGGCACTGACAGAGTGACTTAAACCCCTGAACCAAAAGTGGGGATTTAATGAGCAGCAGGAGCTTTGGGTTTGAAGGCATGTGGGACAGAAGGTTGGGTCCAGTGTATCTAACAAAAGGCCAAGGATGTCTACCACACACTGCTGAAATGAGCTCCTGTTGGCACAACACTGAGTTTACTATATGTTCTGGTCAAACTTTAATCAGGTATCTGATGGAAAAGCCCATCAGGAATGGTGGAATTATTAGGTGGCCTTGAGGAACCTGGTCTAGTGCAAGGTGTCCCTGCCCATAGCAGGGGGATTGGAACTGGATGAACTTTAAGGCCCCTTCCAATCTGAACCATTCCATGAGTCTATATTTCTACCTGAGGCTGAATTGTATTTTCTCTGTGAATGTTTATGAACAATTTTATATATGAGAGTGGCAAGAGGAAGTGGAAAGAAATGGATAGCAGAAGTTCCCTTCATTTTTCATTCACAAGCTGCTAAAAGAGTCTGTTTTCTTCTTCTCAAGTCTAAAAAATGACATCAGATGCCGTATTTGAAGGACTCTGAGAAAATAAGGATATGAGCAGCCTGATCTAGCACAGAAATCAAAGCAAAGTTCCCCACTGTCTTTCTAGAATTTTACATGTTTGGCTTTTTTTTCTTCTTTTTTTTAGGAATGAAAATTTCTATTTGAGCTGTATTATGGTGCTGCATCATAAAAAATTAAGATGATACACAATATCTTCTATTATTCAGCATTACTCTGAAGATGCATCAAATGAAGTATGTTTTTCAGACATGGGATGGTCTGTCTGCTGTTACTTATGCTGCAGTAAATTCTCTGGGGGATACATTATACAACTCAGAATCAGTTTGAAATAACACAGTCCCACTTGGTTCCTGGTAACCACACTGGAGATGCACTTTGCACCATCCTATGCACAGAACTCCTTGTATTATTCAGATACATCTTTTTAGTCTCTGTTTTCTTTCAAGTGCACAAAACACAGGAGTAGGTCATGAAAAGTTCAGGTTTTGGTGAGCCAGGGTTTGTGATTATGGTTCTAGCCTAAGTGTTTGCTCATAATAAAAGGAATATCTGTATATTCCTGCACCAGACTTATCCTTTCTTTTCCAGGTTGGAGGAAGGAAAGGTGAAGCAGAACAGAACCCAGCCTTTCAGACATAAAATCCTAGAAGTTTTTGTTTGGTCTTTTTCATTAAATCATAGATACCTTTATTTAAAAAAAACCCAAAAAACCTCTATCACCTATTTTCAATCCAAAGAGAAAAATATTCTCCAAAATGATGTGTGGGTTAAAGACAAGCTGGTTAGCAGAAGTGTAATACCAATAATTTTCTTTGAGACAGATGCTTCAGAGAACAAGTATGTCTCCTTCTGTCCCAGCAACAATTTATTGAAGATCTATATTTAGAACCATAGATAGTAAAGTCTGGGAGAGGGCTGCAGAAGTACAGCTGCTCCAATCCTAGTCTGTATAATTTTTATTACAAGGATCTAAGAGTAAGACCTGCAGTGCATGGCTGCAGTTCTTTGAGCTTCAGGGTGGACTCCTGCAGTCCAAAAATTAAGTGATCTAAGGTGCCTAACAGTTCTTCAGATTTAATTGCTCAGACACACATGGGGATTTTTTTATATATGAGGTCTTGAATAGCGTAGGGTTTTTTTTCTTTACATGTGTTCTCTGTCGACCAGGTAAAGTTAAGATTTCCTCTATCTCACTGGTTCACTGTAGACATTAGTTAAGTGAAGAGCTGGAAGTATTTAATTATTGTGATAATATGAGGCCATTATATCCCATTGATTGTAGGTAACTGGCTCTAGGGAATGCACTGTATAAACATCTGAAGTGCTTTCCAGATACTAATTACTGCCACATCATCTCCATTTGAAGGTAGGGAAATAAGGCATGGAACAGTGAGCACTGGGTGTTTCAAACACCACAAATCCCAGTCTAGACACTGAAACCCTCACTGAAATTTTCCAACTAATTGCAGAGTTTTGCTCTTTCCGAGTTGCTGGAAATCTGTTGGGGAAATACAGAGGTATACAGAAGATCTGAATGAGGCCTTTTGGTTTGGCCAAGTCATCCTTGCCTTCAGCTTTTCCTCAGTTCTTTTAGCACAGAGCTTCTGCTGGTTAATACAGCTTGTGCCTGGGTGACCTAAGGGCAAATTTTGGAAATGCGGGGGCCAAACGACTTGCTCCCTGTTGTGCTGTGAGCTGCTCCAGTGAGACCTGGAAATTCCCAATTTGGCTTCCCACACCTCCTACGCTTCCCAGTGGGACATCTTTCAGTGTCCAGTAGCACCAAGTCACAGTTCTGGTCCAGCACATCTCTGTCACAGACAGAAATGCTGAAAGGCAGCTGAGGGAGTGGGGAGGAACGTGGGCTTTCCTCCAACATCCACAAATTGCAACGTCGTGCTAATGCATTTAAATTAATGCTCTTGTAGCTTCTTGGTGAGGACAAAAATATCTCGTGATACAGGCACTTTCCCTTTTAGTGATGCCTCCAAAGAACAAGGTCTTGACAGTCTGAAAGAATTAATTCTCTTTTGGAGCAGAAAGGTCAGCTACAGGTGAAGGAGCTGCACTGAGAATATCTTTAAACTGCTCTGTCTCTGGCCTCCATGATGAATTGCTGGGAGGTCTTTCTCCAAGCCTGGATATATTTAGACTTTCTTTCATAGATCATTCTTCTAAGGGCAGACTGATTGGACCAAGATAGGAGCAGATCAGCTGTAATTCTGCCTGGAAGTAGATAGTGATCTGGCAAAATGGGTCCTCATCTGCATCTCTTCCTCTGAGCTCTTCTTTTTATTCACTTACTGGCTTCTGCGCTGAACTCTGAGAAATCCACAAGGGTCACCAGGACTCAAAGGAACAAGAAAGTACCCAGAAAGACATTTAAGTACATTTAAATCTCTTGAATTGGTGGGATTCAAACTTCAAGAGGCTGATGAACTGGAAGCTTCTGCAAGCAATAGCAAAGTCTTGGGATGAGCTCCGGACCTTGCACTGCCCAAATCCTCTGCCATGCAAGGCAAAATAATTTCTAAGACCTCACATTGTGGCATTAAGAGAAAGTGAAAACATTTTGTTCGAACATGCTTTTTTCCCCCCATGAAATTGCAAAAGTGGGTTTGCAGTGTTCTTCTGAAACTACAGAAAGGTGCCTGAACACTGCTCCAGGAAAGTGTTCCCGCTAGGATCAAACATCAGGAATGGTAAGTCCCCACAGCAGAAAAAAGAGACCATCAGATCCCCCAGGATCTGAACTTGTCTTATATGTTCTGCAAACAGAAAAATGATGTCTTTTTACCTCAATAGAGCAACAGCCAGCTTAGGTAACCAAAATCTATGGCTGCAGTAGAGTTAAAAGTAATTTCTCTGTAGCCAATCTAAATTGCTTGTGCACCAGGGAGGAAGGCACAGCACCCTGAGCTTCCTCTGCTTGAGCAACACCCCTCAGCCATCATCAGTGTTTGCTGGGTGGAGTTTGGGGTGTCTGAGGCTGTTACAATGGTACAACTACACACACTGCACACAAACATAGGGAAAAAGAGACGTCCACTGGAAATAAATAAAAACTGGGTTCTGGCTGCTGTCGGGTTGCTGAATGGAGAGAAATGCCATAAAAACAGTCATTGCAAATTCAGTTGCGTTAAAGGACCTCATGCGACTTCAACAGTACTGCAAGCAACCTCAAGGCTCAGAAAGGACCATGAGAGTAATCTGCTTCTGACTGCTCAAAATGCTGCATTTTGGCTTTGGGCACGTTTCTAATTTTGTTACTACTGGTTTGAACCTCTAAAAGAGATCTTTGAACTGGCAAAACACACACTTCAAACCAATCTTCAAAAGAAAGTTTTTGATTCTGTCTAAGCTTCTGCAACATAAGTAAAACCCCTTCACTCAATTTTTTTCTTTGTTATCATTTTCCTATTAACATGTTTTGAGTTTGAAGAAAAAAAAAAATCCCCTCAGCTCAGCTTAAAGTCCTATCATGAATTCAAGACTTTGAAACCATTCATCTCACAATGCTTTTGTTCTCATAGCTTGCTAGAAATATCTACCAAAGACTTCAACATTCTTGTGTACCTGGATATTACAAATGATCTTCTGCCTAACAAAGAAGATCAAGCTGTAATTAAGCTTGAGTGCTCCTCAGTTTGACTTCAGTGTCCAAGAAAACAATCACAGAATCCTAGAATTATAGGATGGTTTGTGCTGGAAAAGATCTTAAAATCATCCAGTTCCAACCTGCTGCCATAGGCAGGGACACCTTTCACTAGACCAGGTTGCTCAGAGCCCCATCCAACCTCCAGCCACGGTCACAGCCCAGCATTTGCTGCTGTGAGAATGGGATGGGACAGCAAGATGAACATACAGCCATACAAGGAAGAAATATTTTGTCTTTTCATCAAAAAGTGAGAGAATAGAACTGATGTTTATCTTGGGATCCCAGGAGGTTACGACACCCTCTTTAAAAAGGTGAAACATTACAACACTGAGTGTGAGTTCAGGCTGCCTGAAGATTCAGACAAATAGATGGCCTTGCTACTGAACCTCAGTTAAAAATGTACCAAATCTTCCCAGTTTACAGGGTCACAGATCAGCAAACAGAGTTTGACTGACTGGGAACAGCCTGTTCAGTCCCAGCCACTCCCTGCTGCTGCCCTGACTGCCCATACGTGTCCTCAACGTCCACCCCAAGGAGAAAGTACTGCTCTGGTTTAAACCTCCCTGAAGCTCTGAGCATGAAGAACTGCTCAGATCCTGAAACCTTGAATAATTGTTTGCTCAGCCTTTTGACAACTTCTTGCCAAACTTTTCCATTTTGTTGTTTTTGTTTTGTTTAACTGAAATAGAATCAGCTTTCAAACTGTTTTTAGTGAGCAAAAAACTTGTTTCCCAAGCAAAAAACTTCTGTGAAAATTTGTTTCCAAGAAAGAATAATAATAAAAAGAAAGAGCTTAGGTTAGAACATATTAATAAAATAATTGGTTTCTCTTTTTTTAATCAGGTCATCCATTCAAAAGAAAACTCTGAGTGTCTTTAACTTATTGCTGAAGAATTTCCATGGGTTTATGTTCCTGTCAAAGTTTTCAGGTGTCATATCTGGGATGTGTCCATTTCTCAGTTAGCCCTGAACTAAATTACTGATGAAATAAATGACAGCAACTTTGGGCACCGAAAGGAACCATCTGGTGGAGATGGGACTAACAGATGTGCTTTCACTGTCAGTGCCTCCGTCCACACACTTCAGAGCTGCACTGCCATACACCTCCTTGCTCACCTGCTCATTAATAGTGTAGCATGACTGCTCTTGCAGTGCTGAGGAATCCCATTCATCATGCCAGGCCCCGCACAGTACCAGATATTGTAGTCCCAAAGCACTAAAGCCCTAAGGCTCCAGTGAACTGTGCACACTGGCCTTTGAAGAAAATGAAGCACAGGACCAAATCCTCAGGAACTGAGACAAACGACTGCTCCCTGAATGGTACACAGAGTAATATTGATCACAACCACACAGGGAACAGGTATTAGTAGGAAAAGACAGCAAGATCTTCTAAGTGCTACACCTACATATTAATTTCCAATTCAACTCTCCTCCTGAACAGATGAGAGCAAATCCTACTCCTTCCCACTCTGTCTTCTAGACACAGTCTCTGCTCACAGTTTCTTTGGATTTTTCATTATGAAATCAAGCTAAACAATAATATGATTTAAGGAACACATCCATGGTGTCACTGCTCAGTTATCCTGGACTAACCCAGACCCACATATGCAATGGTCCAGCAAGGCTGACTTGATAGGTAGGCAGAGGGTTGTTCCAAAGCAGAGCCTTGTGGCTGTGTTGTCACGGCTGATTCCTAATCAGACCTTTGGAGCAACGGGGAAGATAATGATAGCAGAAAAACGCTGCTCTGAGAGTGCAGGGTCCCACATCATTCGAGGTGGGAGGTGTGGATATTTGTTCTCCAGAAAAGTGGAAAAAGTATCTAATTTGGCAGATTCACAGTGCATCCCTTGCTCACTGATCTGCAGGAATTACCTGATACCTAGGAGCTGCAACAAGGTTACAGCCACACTGTAGTTTCTTGCCTGAAGTCGACTTTGGCACTGTGCAGGCAGATCAACATTCATCTTTGTGCAATAAAATACAGTTTTCTACAATTGATTATGAACCCTTCCACTTCTGAACACTAGCACACAGAAGGTGCAAATTATGAAATAGAAAGACAGCATTTGAGAACAACAGAAGCTGTAGATTTGAGAGCATCATTCAAAGGGAGCTTGTGTATTAGGGTGGGTCTGTTCAGCTGCAAACCAAGAGTAAAAAATATTGTGAGCCTACTGGTATTGTGCAGCTCACTGTTGCTTTCAGCATAGAGAGACTGCATGGGCTGGAGAGCTGTGCCTATCTGTGTAGGAAAATGTCCATCTTGAGACAAGCCACCTAAAAACTGGGATATGTGTGGTGTGGACTTGAGGATTTGCTGATCCTTCAGAGCTACAGTGTTCAGAAAGCCCTGGAGGAGCTGCTTGTCAGAGACTGCTTCCGATGGGAGAGGGAAGTGTCATCTTGGAAATGAGTGGGCAAGGAAAAGGAGGCTGGAAATAGATTTTCGGTTTTATATTTGTGAAGACGGAAGTTGTCCTAAGACAGGGCAATTTCTTCCTCTGTTTGGAGAAGTGATAAGTGGCATCGTTGGAATGACTGGAGTGAAATCTTGCAGTTACCAAAGGCAGTGTAAAGAAACTCGCCCTTAGGATCATTGCTAGCCCATGGGATGTTCTCCTCCCAAGGGCTGAATTTGAAATGGGGATGGGATACCTATACAAACCAGAGCTGGGTTCCACATGTGAAGGACTGATAGCTGTAAATCATAGTGTAGTTCTGGGCTAAATTCCTTGAAATTAAGATATATGTCAGGTACTTCAATCAATCCTTTGTGTAGCTGGGTGTTGAGAAGCAAGAAGTGAGGTGATATTTAACTGGGGAGTCTCCAGCCTTGGAGATACTCAAAAGCCATCTGGACATGATCCTGGGCTTTTGATGGCCCTGCTGGATGAGGAGAGGTGGACCAGGTGACCTCCAGCATCCTTTCCAACCTCAATCAGTCCTTGATTCTGTGATTTTGTGAATATCTGAAGACTGCTCCCACTGAAGTTACTAGGACTCTCCTGGACTAGGACTGTTGAGCGATGTAAAGCAGATTGTACCATGAGGGCTTGCCAGACAACATCACTATTTTAGTGTGCGTGTTGCTTCATGCAACCAGTTACAGTCCCACCCAGAGCTGGTGGTGAAGTACCAGTTATTCAATTATCCTCATATTTTACCATCAGTGATGGAGCCCAAGTCATGGAGAAACACAATTCTGGCACACAAGACAGTCAAAGCCCAGGCCTTTTCTGTCTTGCTCCACTAAAAGGGACTTGACTGAGGAATTTGCAGTGGATCCATGTACAGCAATTTAAAACTGATATTCAGAGGTTGCTGCCATATGCAGCCACCATTCCTTCCTCTTTTCTGCTTCAAATTTTGCCACATGGCCATTTCTATTCTGCAGAAAATTAGAAGTATTAGATAAATATTTCTAGAAAATACCTAAAAGAGGTACTGGTTTGCTAAGCCTGGCTGCTTCCTCATGTGAAAACAGGCAGCATAAAGGAAACCAGTGCATAAATGTCTTGCAAGACATGTTGCAAGCACGAGTTATGCAGGTCTGAAGGCAAAGAAGGAATTTGATGGGAGTCCTTTGTAAAAGCAGTCACAGGCTGCACCTCCTAGTAACTCTACAGTGACTGATATTGAATCTCTAGTGCGATCAGATTTCCACTAATGATATTCCAACTGATTATTTTGATGCTAAGGGAAAATATCCACTTGAGAGACCCACTTTGACAGGGAGAGACTATATTATCTTAGGCACAATATGGAACCTTAAATTATCTGAAATGAAATTGAGAAATCATTGGAGTCAGTAATGATTTCAATAGATATTCCTCAGAGTTGCCATCTGTAGTGATAAGAGTTCAAATGTCTGGATTTGTGGTTGATTGTGTGATGTCCCAACACCTGGAAGGGAGACTCTCACCTTACTTTCATTCACTTATAGTCAGGAGGGGAAGTGAGAAATTCCAAGAGGCTCAGAAAAAGTCATAAAACATGAGACTGAGAGAAAGAAAGTGAAAGACTCATGACGACCCATCTTTATCTGCTTGCTTTCCTTCCCTGAAGAATTTTTTCAGTCAGCTCTGACTTTTAATGATTTAGTGCTTCCCTGCCTTGTGTGCTAAAGGAGATGCCTGAAAATGAATCATGATAATGCAGTTCCAACCATGTGGAAAGGTTAAGCACAGTGGGTTGAGAAAGAAAAGACTTCGGATGAGTAGTTTTTTCAAGAAAGTAGAGGACTGGGATGGTCAGAGCTCAGCACAGATAAAAACCAAAGGTTTGAAGGTACTGATGCAATGTAAGAATCTTGCTGACTGAAATCCCTCTTCCTGTCTCAAAAACAAGGACTGTGCAAAATGATGGGACAAGATTATGTACGCACACATACATTGTGACTGTGACAGGGATTCAGCAAGGGGAGTATGAGTGAATTATGGATGCTCTTTTGATTGGTTTCTGATGATCTTTTAATGGCATTAAGACAGTGTGAAGTTACAATGCATTGATTTTCTTTTGCCCATGCAGTAATTTGCAGTGGTGGAGATTTATTTTCCACTTTGTTTTCCATGAAGCTGGCAGGCAGCAAGACCAATGGCAGCTGGCAGTTGGTCTCCCATTCCTATGGATGCTCTTGTGTTCTGAGGATGTGAGTGCCAGGGAACTCAATACTTAGGGAGAGCAAAGTTGGCATGTGGGATTTCTGTGGCCTCATTTCCACTCTGGCATGCAGGGATGTTTCCTGCTAGGCCAAAGCTGCTGCAGTTGCAAACCAGGGAACACTTGCCCTGCTAGCTCTTGGACCAGGGGACTTGTTCTGGCTAGCCTTTCCCTCAAGTGAGCACTGTGAAGGTATTGTACAGTTGCTGTTTTATTTTGTTGGTTGTTCTTTTTTCTTTTAATGAATTTTACCCACTTTGGGACCAGCAGCACCAGCCCTACAGTTATTTTTACTCTGAACATACAGCTAATACAGGCTCTGGCTTCCACTGCACAGAAAACAGCTTGGGGCAACAGCTGCTTTTCATTAGGTTCATCTGCAGTCTGGGGAAGGAAGAGCTACCTGTCATAACTATCTTTTATTTGTCTGCACAGCTTTGAGATTTCGTGGACATCTCAACCACTCTTCCACCAGCAGATTTAGGATCAGACACTGATTTCAGTCTCCCCAACATGACTGTTGTGTGCCTGACCTGGTTTCATGAAGTTCAAGCAATGGTCTGGATGCCAGTGTGACATTTTTATCAGTTTGACCACCTGCAGATCACAGACCATAACTTCAAGTGAAACTAAGCCATAACTTTTAAAAATAAAGATCAAACCCGCTACCCTGACTTAAGACCAGGTCTGAAAGTGCTTCGTGTTTGACTAGTCTGCTCTGTCTTGTTCCAACCAGTTGTTCTCCTTGGGCTACACTTTGTGTTGGTTTAAGTCACATCTTAGATTCTTTCAGAGCTAATCCCTAAAAAACAAACCCTTAAAAAAGTTTGACATGTAGCTGCAAGGAAGAAGGAGGACGTGGGTGCACAAAGAGGGGAGAGGAAATGTCACTGAACACAGAAGTCACAGTAGAAGATTCAGGCGGGGTGTTTGAACAATGCAGCTGTGGCAGCACAGTCTGTGTCTGGGTTAGCAACCCCCTAAATCAGCCCCCATGGGGCTTCAGGTCTCTTTTAAAGCCAGGCTGCTCCTGCTGCCTGAATTATCTGGGGTATCAGTGCTGTACTTGCACTGTCTCATTTGGCATTCAGCTATAGGGGCTTCCAGACCATGCTCAGTCACAGCGGTAGATTTTGTGGGCATCCAAGTAGTGAGTTTTAACAAAATGATTAAAAGCGAGGTAGGTTTATGTGTGAATGGAGTCCTCCTTAAAGCTTATGGAGCTTCCGAGGAAAGAGCACAAGGATGCTTTGATGGACCTGATACCAAAGGTTCAGTAGAAATTGGTGTTAGAGACCAGCTAAAAAAGGATTAGGTCTTGTCACCCTAAATGAGAAACTAGAAGCCTTGAAGTATGGCAAAAATTTTGCTTGATAAGACAGAGGAGCCAGAAGAAGAACAGAAAGAAAAGCGCAATAAAATTCAACATCAGTGCTTACTCTGAAACTGAGATCCCACTTACTTCTATGGTTATACAGCTTCATCCTCCGTGCACTGGGTCTTGCTCCATACACAAGACTCCTGAGTCAAGAGGTCTTCAAGCTTCAAATCTTTCATCCCAGGAAATCATCCCTGTGGTTCTGCTCTTCAGCTTTCTCAAAGCATGCCCTACTAGAGCAGGACATGACATTTTTAATGACAGTTTCACTCGCAGTACAGACAGTGTTGCTTTCTGGTCCTGGTTCCTAGATAGCCTGACCATTTTTACAAGTAACAAATCTATGTTCATCTGTCACTGAAGCTCATGAGCAGCTGTTTGTCCATTTTGCTCCTAAAGTCTTTTGCACAGTAACTGATTTTCTATTTGCACTTTCCTTCTAAATGTTCCAGCTGAGTGTTTATGTGGCTCTACCACAACACACTCTGTGTGTTAATGGGACATTTACCAAGCCACTCCTGTGCTTTGTCATTCACAAGAATCCAGACGACCTATGAAAAAGCCAAGATAAAGCCATATTATCTTGACCAACAGATATAATCCTGTTTTCCTCTGATTTTAGGCTATAACCTCTTTGACTGAACCAGTGTACTGTTTGATGAGGGCCAGCATAACCTACTGGGAGACGCTTATCAGCGGCCCCTCCGCACGTTCCCGTCAGAGCCTGTTACAGCCTCCTGGCTGCCAGCTCCAGCTCGGCAGAGGCACTTGCTTTCGATTACAGAGATCTCCAGTGTCAGCCAAGGAGGTGGATATCAAACCTGAGCACGTTGGGTGCTGCCAGCAACACTTCATAAATAATAGTAATGGAGTGTAATTGCTCATTAAGCCAAATCACAGCCTGGAGCCCTCCATCTGGCCAAACTCCCTCTGATATCAGCAGGAGCTTTGCCAGCAGGTGTGCAGTAGGACTGGGATCTCAAGCAGTGAGGTACTGTAGCACCACTACTGGGGGCTGATCCAGATCCCCTTGAAACTGTTGTGTGCCTTTGGATTGATTCAGAAGACTTTAGCCAACCTCCCTTGCTTTACACTGCTCAGCCAGTACGGCTACATCTGCGCAGCAGTTATCCCAGATGGAATATGGAGGAGGAGAATTCCTGACACTGAGCTGTGGGATTTTAATTTTAGAGAGGCGATGGAAACTCTTTCCTGTTGGGTCTCAAGTGGTGGTTTGTATGGGCGTGATTTGAAGCTTGAAAATGTCTCAGAAGCCTGCAACTGAAAAACCCCAACACGTAATTGATGTTGAAAAGTGTTGCATCCCTGGTGTAAGTGCTATAAAAGCCAAACAAGCTGGTGTGCCTGCCTATCAATCACCTATTGCTATTTGACATTGGTGCAACCCTTTGCAAGTGAAAATAATTTACTGCCTCCCCCCATGAAAATTATTTACCATCCCCATTTCGGATTGAACATTTACTGTTGTGGTTCAAAGCTGTGATGAATTGGTTAGCTATAAATTGTCTTTCCTCTCCCCTTCTCCTCTCACCTCTTCCGAATGTAACACTGGGATGAAGGTTAAGGCATAGAGTGTTATCTGAAGCAAGTGCTCCATTCTCAGCGCCCCATACATTCTCGCTAATGCTTATAGCTCCCCTGTGGCATTGGGAAGTGTAATCGCTATTGTACTGAGGTAGAACAGGAGCTGGAGAGAGATAAATGGCCTAGTTATCAAAACTTCCTAGCCTCCCACAGCCCTCCTTGGGAATACAGCTATAAATGACATCCAAATGATGCTGATAGATGTTAGCTGAGCAGGCAGCAGAACGTGTGCGGTCCCGGTGCTGCACGCGGGCCAGCCCCTTATTGCTGATAATGTCAGGAGACCTCAGCATCCTGACACTGCTGCTGGCACTGGAGGCACGTGCATGAGATACCGCTCTGTCTGCTCTCATCTGCTTGTAGACAAATCCCTGGGGGTTGTAAAGGTTCAAAATAGGATGGTGACTGAGACACGTTAGTGCTGGAGCTTGCAGAGCTGAAGGGAAGAAGTGTTTTTTCTTCTTTGGCACAGAATCTGCTCAGCTTAGATCCTCAGAGGGTGAAATATGGGAGGGAAAACAGCCTTTCTCCCAACCAGCCCTGCAATGACAGAAGTGTCATTTTCGAGTGACCTGGGGTAGTCTGGTCCAAAGTAGTATGGCCTGTGGTGGGTCCAGAAACCACCTCCAGCAGCTGCCTTCGCATCTGTTGTCCTTCCTGGTGTGTGAAACAGGGGAAGGACTGCTCAGATCATAAATCTCTCAGGAATGGAACAGGAGCAGATAGAGTAGGTGGCAAATCTGCTTCTGAGTCTGGAAGGAATCTTGGGTGTTTTGGCATCTCTTCAGGAGATACCAGGAAAACTCCCCCATCTGGAGGAGGAGAACCTCCCATGAAAATGAGCAGCAATCTGTAAGGCATTTTATTTTATTTTATTTTATTTTATTTTATTTTATTTTATTTTATTTTATTTTATTTTATTTTATTTTATTTTATTTTACTTTATTTTATTTTTTATTTTATTTTTTATTTCATTTCATTTTTCATTTTATATTTCATTTTATTTTATCAGTTATTTAATTTCATTGCGTTTTATTTTATTTTTAGACCTTTTCTATCCTCCCAAGGTGTAGCTATGCAAACGCTCAGCCCTAAAGGCAAGTTTTTACACGAGAGCAGAGCTCAGAGTGGGTGTTTCTAGTGTGTTGTGGCAGAAATCCGAGGGCACACAAAAGCTTGTCTCTTCCCTTCTTCCTTACAGCCAAGAAACTGAAAGGAAAAGGGTCTGGGGCTGCTGATCACATCTCGTCAGGTTTTAGGTCCAAAGACTGGACCAGGGTGAGGGTTCACGTGGTGAAGCGGAGAGAGGGGAGATCTTGGATCCCTCGGGTCTGCAGCTGGGCTCGGGAGCGGCGCCGCTCCCTGCAGGAGCCACCCGGGAAGGGACAGAATCAGCATCTCCCGGGAGAGACCCGCGCGAAAAGGCGCTCCCCGGCGGGGCTGGAGCTGCCCGCCTGTGCTGCCCCAACCGCGGTCCGCGGGCGGAGGCTCCGGCTCGGCTCGGCTCGGCTCGGAGCGATCCGCAGCGGCAGCCAGCGCCTCCAGCCGCCCACCCGCCGCCTCTCCCGGCATCCTTCATCCCCATCCTCCGCTCCTTCCTGCTTCGGCGGTGGAAGCAGCCCCCCGCCGGGGGCCGGGGATGCCCTCCCCTCCTCTCCCTCCCTCCAGTCGCAACGGGGGAGGGGGGCTGTGATGCTGCAGGGGGATCCCCGGGAGCCGAGCGGGGTCTCCCCTTCCGCCGGCTGCCGGGATCTCCCCGCTCGGAGCCGGCGGCCCCAGCGGCGGCTGCTGAGGGGTGGCAGCCGGGGGGTGGGGGCCAAGGGGGGGCAGTGCCGTGGCGGGGG